>DWPT01002016.1:0-17084 GCA_018251895.1 Agathymus mariae mariae | reverse complement strand
AAGTTTAATTTGAATCTAGAATAAAAAAACAAGTAGCTTCTCTGACTAAATTTAAATTACTTATCCGTTTCACTACTGTACATGAATAGATAATCTTAGCGAGAATAAGGTTATGTCGGTATATATTATATATATATATATTATAGTTGACCAGCAAAATGAGATCCACGATTACTATTTATTAATAATCCAACTCTGAATCCAGAAATACATGACTGCCAAGTCACTCCTTTAGCCAGGAAACCTTGGTTCACGCTCCTTGTGTTACGGATATCCATGGACGGCACTGACCACTTACCATGACCCGTCTGCTCATATTCCGACTATTTCCACATATAAGCCCCGAACCCACCACTCGAACAATTATCAGTTTTAATTATGGTACTGATAAAAAGCTTTTATGTTAGTATATAAAGTAATTTCGATTAGATTGACGCATTGAATGAAGCCGCGCACATAATTGATATCAAAGAGCTGAGATGATGTATATGTTTTTCAGTACTAGCTCATTTAGGCCTGGAAATAGTGGCAAGGTCAAGAGTACCATGAAACAGAGCTTCTATGTTGGTAGCAGATAAGAGTAGTTCTGTTATGCTGGTTTCATATTTAATTATTTATTTAATAAACAATCAAGCTGCTACCGTTTGCACAGTTTTCACTTTTTAGTGTATTAAATTTAGTACCTTGGTTAAAGGTAACTTTTAAGATTTCCTGTTTAATGATACGTTATTCAATTAAATTTATTTATTTAGGTTTTTTTGAAATACTCTTGCTTTGGTTGTCTGAAAATCCTCGCCTGTAGGTACAGATTTATATTAAAGTGAGTAAATTTATATAGTCTAGTAAATTATCCACGTTTCCTCTTCGGGTAACATTCACATAATCGTAAGTATGTAAGTAAGTAAGAGATTATTGCGATCAGATTTTAGACAGATTGAGATTTTGACAAGGTGTATAAATATTAAGAACAAAAACCGATTTAAATTTGAAGAAGATTAATTTATTGGTTTCGTCTTCTATATTTCACATTAAGATGTGGTAATTTTATTCAAATTTAAGTGGGACTAAACAGGAAGATGGACCTTTGAAACAAAAAAGGCGGTTAATACATGAGATAATTCTGAGGTAAAAAACATAATAAGAATCGAAATGAACCTTCTTTAATATTACTTAAACAACATTTTGTGAGGTAGACAGGAAAATTTAAACATATCGTCTTTTAAATGCTTAATACCAATACCATTTTACTGTCAGGAACATTAAAATACCTAAGACCAACTTACGTTCGTTTGAGATCTTATCAAATATGGCGCCTAGATTGACATAGATCTACTGCTCATGAATAACAAGAAGACATTTAATGAGACAAGTACACATACTTGGTTGCCAACATAGACTGGATAAACTATGGTTGCCAGCGACACATTAGATGTTCCGTATCAGTCTTCGGGGAAAGCTACGGATCTGTGACGGCAAATAAAACTGTTGTCTGACTTGTCATTCGACAATGAGGGCCGTAGGCACCGGTGGCTATATTGAACCTGTAACATAACGCAACAACTACAAATGCACGAAATACTGGTCAATTTGCACTAATAAATCCGCATATAGGCCAATCGACATTCATTTATTTTCATACTAATCGACACTTTTACAAATACTACGTACATTACTTCTAAACTAAGTTTCATCATCCATTCATCATCCCTATTATCATTCCAATCGAAACAGCCAGTAGGACTGTTATCGCGCCGTATATAGGCAGAGGAAATAGTCATAACATTTCGGAGGACAATCAGCGACATTATAACTTAGAAAAATGAGAGATCCGACAGGAATACAACTGGTGGGCCCTGTGTGGGGGCCCTTCATTAAACAAAAAAACTACAGCTGTTTACTTATCGGTACAGCGAACAAGAAAATAGTGAGAATTATATATTTACAGATGAGTACATTCATAAAATCAGGGAAGGTCAGAAACTTTTCCGATATGCGGAATCGCGTCAGTGTTATATTTAGAATCGAAAATCGTTTCTCAATGTAACACTCAATGTTTGTTTACATTGTGAAAACTGCATTTATTTTCAAGGGAACTGTGGAATTGAACGTCTTGAGCTTTGAACAGTGTTTTGCTTGATTCTTTCTTTTGGTTCTTTAATTTTGTATTTAAATTATACGTTTCATCTCTTTGTAATCCAATAGCCGAAAATGAGCAAACGGGCCGCCTGATAGTATATGGGTACCGGCTTCTGTACTTCCGCAACACCGAAGGTCTCACAGTCGCGTAGTCGACAAGGTGAAAGCGGTGGACCCGAGCATTAATTCAGTTCTTCGAGACTGCATCCAAAATACGGTAAAAACGTTCATAGTTAATGGAAAAAGTGGAAGCTAGCCAAACTTATCCAAAACCCCACCACAATGCACGAATGCCGTCAGGATTAAACTAGGTAATACATTCAAAAGTCTATTTTAACATCCATAAATATACAGAACTATACCAGTACAATCGACCTTATTCAGTATATATATATATATATATATATATATATATATATATAAAAGATCAGTGTTGCAGGGCGTTCTCTTCCCGCCCGCAATACTTCCCACTTGCCACACTTAAATTATAGATAAATAAAAACAGAGATTCCGGCGGTCAAACATAAATAAACTTCAGACGGATATCCCTGGGCGCTTAGCTAAGTTTTATTACGGTACATCACAGAGTTCGGTTAAAAAATATCTTAAACGACCACACATTTCAATGCGTAAATCTAATTTGAATGTACTGACAAGAGTATCTCGAAATGTACTGATCTGTTAATAAAATAATAACTAGTTAATAAGGTTCAGATTTATAAGGTAATCTAGTGATTTAAACTTTGATTGCTCTTACGGGGGAGTCGAGATCAATTCGGGCACGAATCTGCCTGGGATTTCTATTATTAAATGACCTTATGCATCCTACAGATACTTTTTGTACCACTCGACTGGAGACCTATCGTTGGTCGATTATTAAATGCATGTCTATTTCAATGTTTTAACGTATTTCAGTTACAGATGGAGGGACAATCTACGAGTACAAAGATTCACTGTTTTGTTCTTGTTCGCGACATTAACGGCTTTGGCACTGATATTCGTGGTGACAACTTACTTTGAATAATTATATTTGACACATACAGTAAGTTGCTAATTTCAAACATTTTGTTCTAATTTCCACAGTTTTTACATTCTATAATATTATTACATAACTACTATATTACATTAACCTTTTAACTTAAAATTGTGATTTTTTTGTTCTATGCCTTCTATGGGGTAGAGATTAAATTTCTTCAAAATATGTTGTGCGATTGAAAAACGGAAGAAATTTTTAAATCATTTTCCGTATTAAAATTGTTCTTTTTTCGTTTATAAAAACCATGTTTATGTTATATAGGTACATTTAACTCTAGTTACAAAACTTTAGTGAAAAATATACTATTAAAGTTTCTTTTGAAGTAAGTCTCTAGCAGTTACATACTTCATAAAACTGATCATAATGTTTGATCTAATTTTCAGCTACAACCAAATTACTTGGCAAAAATCTCATGTCTACTGTTGACTCGTAACAAAAACATCCGTTTTCCAAAATCGGAACAATGACCAATACGAATGATTTATGCAGAAGCTCCAATTACCCAAATATTTTTACAATAACCAGACACCCATATTTTGTTAAATAGGTCTTATAGTAAGGGTGTGTCTACATGTAACGGATAGAGCACTGATATTTTTCCTCGGGAATTATGAGTTTTGTTAGAATATTACATGTCATAGTATTTCCGATGTATGTATTAGTGTTTTACAGATAAGGGAACTATTTTTACAATGTTGTGAAAGGACCAAATGTTCACGAAATTGTTAAACTTCTATGTTATGTGACTTAATGAATTTTCTAAAACTCAGTTCTAGAATCGGGAACAGTTCTAAAGGTCATTCACGACAGGGTGTATCAATACATGTGTGTAATGGATTCCATCCATCCTAGAGTCTAAAATAACCTTCGCTGTTGGTGATGGACCACCAGTGTAAGGATGCTGAGCTGGGTACCTTCCACACTTCTTCTAAATTTATTTATCAAAAGTTTTTCACGTGTTTTAATTATAATCTTAGAGCCCGTTGAAGTTGAATCTATTGCCTTTTTAAGTGACAAAAATTCCACAATGAATTGGGTGTTTCGTACCACCATTACCAATGATGACGTACCATCGCATGCTTTGTCTGCTCTTGTGTCTACTGATATATATAAAATATCTTAATTTTTTGCGTCGCGTGTGAACAGAGCAGTATAGAACGCGGCCAACAATAAGGGCATTGTATACACTGTAATCTAGTTCAGTTTTCAAGTGGAGTGCTTGATAGACTGGAGGATTATTTTGACTCGTGAAGGATGACTGCAGTTGATCAATATGTCTAAGATTTAAACTTCATGTGTAAAAAGATTTTTTGTGTGGGGATGAATGTAAGGACAGTTCTAGTTTTTTATGTAATTATTAGTATATGCTAATACTTGTAGCAATAACAGTGACCGTTCGCAAATGGTTTCAGGATTAAACCCGAGACAAACAAACATTTAAATGACAGATAAATGTTAATTCTCGGATATTGTTTGTAATTTTACATCGAACTTACCTGTTTGTGAGGATCATTAAACGGAGGTTATCTACAAATTGTTTTTAGTATTGCTATTACAAAACTAGTATGATGTGACATAGAATATTCCTTCTATATAACAGTCGTGTTGGTGATAATAATGGATATGAACTTCGAACTTCACAGCTAGAAATATTTTAAGCACACACGTTTTATCTCCTCTCATTGAAACCTAAGTCTAAAGAAACCATTAACAGCTACAATGCGTAACTTCGTCGGATATCGTTTTTGTAAATACTTTGACACTTCTTGACCGGCCACCCATCGGATGCTGCAACCGACGTTCCCGCGCGACGGGACCTTATACTATCAGCTGGCCCCTATGTTAATTTCTCATCGAGCTAATACCTTAAACAATGTCAAATAACTATTAAGTTGCAGATTTCTAGCATACCGCTTGCCTTTCAACAGCTCAATCACCACCCGATCGACAGCATTACAAATTCCGTCCGCTCCCACGCATACTTTACGCGCGACACATTTTTTGAATGCGATTCCCAGAAGGCCTATTCTGGATGCATCGCACAGGCTTCCCGAGACGCGAGTGCTAAGCATCACAATCGTCGAGATAACATCTGCGCAGCCATTGTAGGTGTCAAGGGTGCTATCTTGTATACGTGGAAAAAATTCGATGTGTGTTAATTTCAAATTGAGATGTATTTATAGCCTTTATACCGCCTGCTGGACCAATCGAACATGATGATTCCTGCCGAAAAATCGGTCTCGGGTTCGATTACCAGCCGGCCCATACATTTGTGCTCATAGCGCCTGGTTTGTGATGTCTTTATTAGTGTATTCACACAACTGCACCACAGAGAATCCTAGTAGGTTATAGTCTCACTTAATGTATACCTATAACAGTAGAGAATTATGAGTGCGTGTTTATTTATTGCTAACAAAGTGTCAATGTCAATACAACTGACATAATCAATATTATATGCAAAATAAAAAGAATATTTTTAAAGAAAGAAATTTCAAATAAATATTTGTTTTTATTTTGATTGAAGATGCGAAGTTTTTGTA
Source organism: Agathymus mariae mariae (assembly GCA_018251895.1). Classification (NCBI taxonomy): domain Eukaryota; kingdom Metazoa; phylum Arthropoda; class Insecta; order Lepidoptera; family Hesperiidae; genus Agathymus; species Agathymus mariae. The sequence continues at coordinate 11,372 of DWPT01002016.1, read as the reverse complement.
GTACTTTATCGTGAATATACTTGTCTAGATGTCGGCTCAGGTATGTGCCCAACTCGTCAACTGTTCAAAAAAGATTAAGTGTTGACCAAATGTGAAGTGAAAAATTAACTCTATTGAGGACAACATGGTGAATAAGATTTTTAAGTTTTTCTTGCGAAAAAAATTATCAATATTAAAATCGAACATCGTACATACTTCACAAAAATAATAGCCCGTTGCCCAGAATTACTTGAAGGCAAAAGTTAAACCAAAACTTTTGTAATATAACCTAAAGTATATTTTATATTAAAAAAAGACAGACTGGCTGGAAATTATGCGAATATAGGACCTACACTAAAAGCATTATCATATTTTTGTACGCTTATTTAATAATATTGTAAAACTACCGCCCTGTTCAAAAAAAAATCTTTCACGTAAATTCCTTGGTCATTGCTTTTGCGTCAAAAAAATAAAAATGTCTTAATTTGTAATTCTGGTGTACATCATTATCTTGTAAACGTAAAACGACTCTGTTTGTGTTGATTACGTTTATGGTCTTCTAAGAAAATAAGATACAGTTTACTCTACAATACTGTTTTATATCACATAGACAATTAAAATAAACATAATATTAAATTTGCTAGTATTTTATCGCAGATTTTATTAACTACTATTTTTATTTCCAGGAGTCATCAAAGCGTTCACAACGAATAGCGCAGGTGTAATTTAGAAATTAACTATATGCTCCCGAGGAGTTTAAAGGGTAAGAAGACCTAACTTTTCTTAAACTCAATTCTTTAAGATTAATAAAATACTTTTTGTGACTGGTATCTAACAGGGTTCTAAAAGTCACTGAACTCGATCTCTAATCATCAAAACTCATAAATGTCCCACAGGTGGGCTCGGATCTATTCCCATAACGGGTTACGGGTGACGGGTTAGGTTAGTCTACCACGCTAGCTAAATCGGGATATGTAGACTCCACACACCTTTAAAAACTGTATAGAAAAATCTCAGGTATGATGCATCTGCATATTTGAATATCTATCCACACTTTTTTCCTTCATTAAAACAAGATAAAGTGAAGCTTCCAGGTTATATTGAACTCCTAACCACTAAATTTAACTCGGCAGCCATACAACGCATGTCCTTGGATATCTTGTTTGCCTCTGGTGGGTCGCTTGGAAAAAATTAAGAACGCTTAACGATTTTGTATTCCGCTCCCACGCAGCCATAAAAATCTTCTCTGTATCGTCTCAATCTAGTATACGTACCTATCATGTATTGAAAGCGCACGTGGCCTTACCTTAAGTAACTTCAGGCCGGTTACTAGTTAGCTAGTACTCTCAGTAATAAAACTCTCTAAGCGCTTCCCTGCTTCGGAAGTTGCATTAACCCGACGTTCTCGATTATTATCGTCAAATAATCGTTAAGCCACGTTGGAAATCTTCAGGCAGCGTAATAAGTATTGACGCTTTGGTCGGACGGCAAAACTTGGAGCAATGCCTGTTGAAGCAGCGTAAAGGTTTAAGGCCTTTTCAGTTACGAGGAAAACCTATTGGTAGATACGCACTATTGAAGAAGTATACTAGAGTTCTTACAGTGTTTAAAATTATTATCCAAACAATTATACAAAAACAAACGATTTTCCAGATGAAATTCGAAGAACGCTCTATATTTACATTACCGTGACATAAATCGCATGAATTTATTAAATTCACTCTTAACTATCATCATGACTCCGAAAATCACCACCGCGCCCTAATTCGAAATACTAAAAGTTAAATACGGCCGTCAATCGTATCGAACGAGACAACGTCCCATTGGCATTCTTCGCATTCGTTACGAATTCTTGTAACGCATCGTGACAGAATTATTTCATGTTAATCGAACGGTTTACAGAATAGGGACGTGAATTACAAATGCACACTTTGCATGTAGAACTGCCATGTGTTCCGATTTTTGTGGGATGTCCTGATTAATATTGATCGAGGACACGTCTCGATTCGTCCTGGATCGTGCCGGCGAATGTTATATATCTACCCAATAAATGAAGTTTAACAATTCTAAGTTGGTAATTACGTACAGCTGGTATTAAATTTCCAACCCAAATTTATTGTACTAGTATTAATAACTAACAGAAAACTTAAATATAGTATAATGGAAACATCCTGTTTATAATTATGTTTCATTTAATGTGTACTAAATTTAGAAAACTAGAATATTAGATGGAATTAGTAATCATTCAAATTGTTTGTATTACATTCAATAATCCATTACACCAGATCGAGGAGGCTAGCAAAACTTAAGGGAGGTTAATACACAGGCGTGGGTGATAACGGGGTGATATGATGATGATAATTATGAATTCCATAATTTTTTTTTTTAATCATATCTTGCAACTATGTAATATGCAAAGCACAATAAACGGTGGGAATTTAAATTATATCTTATTGTAAAAGGCTCTACGTATCATTTACATTGAAATGTATTTCTGTGTATCATGAGCACTGTGGGTAAACCGATTATACATTGTAAACGCATGCGTTTTACAGATTGAGTGAAAGTTTTAGCACTGCCTTGTAAATATATGTCGGGGAGTGTTGTGTCTGCAGCCTGCACCCCTTTAGCATACACAGTGACCGTAGACAAAATGAAAACAAACACTTAAAAGCCGTTTCAACCGATTTGTAGGCAGGGTGTTGGCATCTACGTCATCTATGTTGTGGCGCCCTCTAGTAACTTGTGCAAATGTAGACCAATGACGACGAGTGTTCCCCACCAACAAACATGAGGACTGTTACAAAAGCATTATTGCGATTTATTGTGCTATCAAAGAAGTATCAAATGCTGAAGGAATAGTAATATTTTTTTTACATGAGTTAGCGAATAAGTGCAGGATATGAGTCTTTCCTAGTAATTAAGGAGGCATGGAGCGCGATCACGTTGCCCCAGTGTTAACATAAGAGGCAACGGTCGAAAGTTCTCACACTCAAATACCTCACACATGGCTTATGTGATGATAATAATACCTGAAGCTAAGATGTAAATAAATGTCGTCACTAGCGATCCAGCTCCATGCCCCATGTCCAACTCCTGCTCGTGGTTGGTCAGCGTGGTCTATCACTTGCTGCCTGACATAAGCCCATATTCTATTGTTAAGGAAAAATATAGTATTTGTACCAGTAATGGTCACATTCAGTACACGTTTAAAAAAGCTAAAAATCATAAAATGGAGTCGGAAAATTGATACATATTTTTTTAACAACTGTTTACGGTTTACTAGTATAGAAATTTAAACCAACGGAAGTCCCTTCTTTGATTCAATAATAGATATTATTCAATAAGTTATATACATGTCATTGTTAACAAAATATAGTGTGAGTCCTAAATGCGAAATCAATACTTTCAAGAAAATTCTATCGTATTTCACTTACTTGGGTAATTGATTTATCAAAACAAATCAAAATATGCCTATTCAATCAACGTTTCGAATAAGATAAAATCATTCCTACTAATATGGTTAGTTCATAAGTTACTGTCGATAAAGTAAAAACTATTAATATTTTTTTGAAATTCTGGTTTTTCAATAAATTTATACCGAAAATAAATGTGTCCATCACTGGAATAAGCGCCTTATAATTAAGTTTGCAAATCCGGAAGCTTATGCCGGCGCGATATACCCAAGTTAATTAAAGGATGCGATCAACAACGCATCAGAATGATAACGGTACCCTAACGGCATTACTCACATTATTGATATTTCCATCGCGTCGTCTAGCGCTAGGTCTCATAGACAATAGTGACGTAACCGGTGACAACACTGGTTCTTCCTGTGGGCTATAGTAGGCGGCTAAGAGACAATTTGCATCAATTTCAGCATTAGTCTTCATTAAATTGCTTGTAGGCTAGGAATAATAACACGTAGCGAAATTTACACATGGTATGCTTCCGTTGAACGTCATGGCACCCGTCGCTCCTGGTTGGGGGTCGCTGGATTCTAATCTATTCCATTTAATCTGATGGTGCTCGTTCATGGTGGTAAGGTTTTTACTTGTCTCTCTACTGCCTATTAAAATTAAACATGAAATGTTGTAACGTGAATCGATTGTTTTGTTGTGTGTAAATATAAAGTTCTTTAGTTTGTTCTTCTTCTTCGTTACTTTCTTCTTGACCGGCAACCCGTCAATCATACCTTTGATGACAGGGGAGTCCATAGATCATCGTGATTGTATAACCGTTAGGTAACTGTTCAAACAATCTCCTCGTTTTGGTGTAAAGTACATATATTTTTTCATAAAACTTTTATCTTTTGCTTGGAGGGTGCTGGTGCTATTATTTCTTAGCTTGAACCAAAAGTTGGATTCTAAATAAGATAAGAGGAGAAAATTATGCTCATTTTTGCATGCATCAATCTAGTGTCTACAATACATCGTTAGGCTATTTCACGTGAGTACTAAATATAGTTTAGTGATTTAAAACTCCCAGACAGATTAAAATTTCGATGTGAGTGCAAGCGCCAGAACTTATATCATACAACAAACTCGTCGATTTCACTGTAAAAATAATATAATTTTACGAATACTGGTTAATTTAGTTATATTAAATAGTTCAAACATACTCAATAGTAACTATTAAGGTAAATAGAACAATGGCAAGAGTCTGTTTTAACCAGAATACTTACTAATTACATATTTCTACGGCACTGAAAATAAATGTAACTTGATTTAAAGAAGTTCTGATATGTTTTCTTTAAAATAAAACTGTTAACTTAGTAATACACAGTACATACTTCACCATCTAAGCGATAAGTATGTACGTAATAAAACGTATTTCTAAAAGCTCGCCGTCTACCTCTGGTGAGGATAGCGGCATGCATAGAGTTGCTATCGCTCCATCTTTTTTATGACGGTTCAGTATCACGGATAAAACATTGTTATTGAAAATGAATTCAGTGTGCTCCTGCTGTTCTCCAATCACAAGCTTAAGTTTTTATATGTTAAAATAGCCGGTATTCCTAACCTATCCACGGCATCTTCAGCTATTGTTTAATTACATAAAAGCCAAACGATTACTTAAAAAGTGGCGGTGGAATGTGCTTCTTAGACTTTTCCTAGGTTGATTACCAGACAATGTTTTTAGGTCTTCATTTATCCATACTTCTAGTAACCAGTATCGATAATAAAAAAATACATCTTAATCATAATTATGTAAAAATCATATTTTATATCCAAAAACAACAATGAATCTAAGGATACCCCATATACCACATAGGTGACACTGTACATTTATTGAGAAAATAAATTGCGTTACAAATTGGTGATACGATATTTTGAATTCTTTTATATGTAATGACTCAACAGATTTTTATTCAAAGCGTCTTAATAAAGTCGGTGCGTCACTTTGGAGAGTCAAAGTGCTTCCACTGCGCGGCAGTGGACACACTCAAGAAATAGTTGCAGGGCTGTACTACGTCGGAACATGTCATAAATCATAATAAACAATTTGAGTTCTAAAAATTGCAATGCTTAAAAATTGGTTATATTAATTAATTTAAACACTAATAAACTAATAAACTTAAACAATAATAGAAAATCAAATCTAAATGCCTTAAGTTATATAATATTATTATTTTGTAACACTATATTTGCCTTATTGATTTATGCACATTATAATTGGATTGGAACATCGACACGGGTAAAAATTTATATTTATATAATAAACTATTAACAATAATATAAACTAAGTTCATTATTTTTTAAAGATGTGAAATCGTTCAATCTTTCACACATTCATTTTTTATGGCAACCCTACAGAAAGTATTTGTCATCGAATGATTTTTTTTAAGAAATGATGTAGCACTGTCAAATGGTTCAGTAGGTACAAACAAACTGTAGATAATGAGTTCAATTCTTCACTTAACTCAAGAATCTCTTACCAACTTCATTGTGTTGTTAAAGATGAATCTGTAATTCCATAAAAGTTACTCGTAAAGAACGTATATTTTATTGTTATTTCGATCAGCTTAAGCTTCATTGTACTAATGCTGGAATAATCTTCAGTTAGATTAATGGACTTCACACACGTTTTGGTATCATTGTGCGAAATCCTGATGCAAGTTCCTTCTATCTTTTGCTTCACCGAAGCATACTACGATTAATTTCTTACAAGCAAATCATTTTGGAAATTTAAACAGTTCCTGCACAATTCAAGCCTCCCCAAAATTAAGGAGCGGCCTTCAATCTTCTACATTATCTCTGCTTCTTAAATTGTCAAAACAATATGCAATACTACCCTCCTCCACATACTCAATACCCTACCAAAAAGGAACCTTTGTTTCCGAGCTGGCAACATGTCTTTCTTCGAGTCAATGACTTAAGACAACCGGAAGCTTCGATAATATTCCACTAGCCACCACGAATATAGATGATTGACTGCAATAACACTGTAGACGCATCGTTGTATTCACTCGCACCTATAGATTTTTACACGCGTAAGAAAAGGTAAGAGCATGACCAATAAAATGCACTTCACGTACAAGGAAGTGGGAATCATTTGTGATGGCAATAGAAATATTAATCGGTTATGCGCTCTATGATATTTTTGAATATTCTATGAATTATTCTCTCTATCTAACGCCTCTTTCTATAACGATATCCTTCACAAGGCTATTTGTATGATAACGTTTCTAGTATAATAAGTACTTGATTTGCTTAGAAAGTAGAGATTATATTATAACAAGTGAAGGGTGTCTCCTATATAAATCGTTCTCTACACTTTTTTTACGTATTCGACCTTTTCAATAACTTTCAGTAACTTGTTGTATATCAACGCTGTTTTTATGTCGTGTATTATTTTTACTTTACGGATGTCTTGCGTTTGTGGTTTTTAATCGTCCATCACATCCAATCTTTCATTAACATTCGGGTTCTTAACAAAGTCCATCACTACTCCAGCTTTCGGTAGCATTCAATCAACAAGCGACTTGTAGATATTAAATAATTTAAACAAGTTTTTTAAATAATAACAAGGTTGATATAAAGAAAATGCCCCAATCTTATAGCCACTAAAATAACAAAATAGAAATTTATTTCCGTTTTGATTTTTTTTTATATCTTATGTAATAACATAATAATGTATCATAAAGATTATTAATAATTAATTATAGAATCGTTCTGCAGGTGGCGCTAACCAAACGCAAATAATTCAACTCTTATATGATCGTTTATCTTCCCTATATATTAACACACGTTAATAAATTATTTCACGAACAATGCCTGAGGATATATTTACTACAATTTTATGCAACGTGCTATACAATAAATAACATTGCATTGCAAATTGATGGTAATCAATTGTATTTTACATGTAAACGGGAATAAAATGGCGGTTAGCACTGGCAACATTATGTTTATGGGCGACGCATCGTGTTTCCATTGGTCGGTGAATTTGACTTCCTTTAAATTGAAAACACCTTCCGTTTAACCAAGGTTGGTAAACTCATTTAAATGGTAAATGTTACTTGTTACGATACCAGTGTCTCTCTAGAAACGTATATGTATGAATGTAAAAATGTTAATTTATTGCGATGTGTGAGTTGGGTTTTACAAAAACATGTATTAGATCAGACCAAAGCGCAGCAACGTTTATAATTACATAGATAATTCAACGTATCTTTGTAACTTTGCAGGCAATTTTAATATTACTTTGATGAAGTAGAGCAATTAAGTATTTGCATTCAGTTCCTGTAAAAATAAATTGAAAACTTCATTAGATATTTTAAATTAATGGCAACTTTTCGTGTGCATTTTCGTGTGTTAATTAGTTCTAATTAACATTATAAATTAGTGAAATATATAATAAAATCGCAGAATTATTATACGCTGTGCCGTACGTAAACATTGCACGTAAAAATACTCTTAGCCAAATCTCTTCAATGAGACAATATCTTAGACTGTCGTCGACTTTAATTGAAATTTATTGCGTCTCATGCTGCGATCGAAACGTGAAATGACACTTGCCGCCCTTTTCTCCCCGACCGATATTCAATCTTAACGTGACGCAGCAAGGTATACTTTGAGTTACAATATTTTGATGTCTCCATTCCGTTTCGTCTCTGTGTCTTAATATTTATTGTCGTTGGACAATCGAAGATAATGTGCCACTCATGTGATTTGAAACAATCACTGAACGTACTCGGTTTATTGAATTACCGTCTGAATATTGTTTACTGTCCGATTTGATTTCGAGCGGTCGTAGGTTATGGCTTTAACACTTAATATTGACTTTTATCGTCTTTATAAGCGTAGAATATTGCGGCTCTCCTCATCATTTGTTATGTTTAAAACTAGGAACATTTTGTCCATAATCGTGAAGGTGCCTTGATTCGTTAGTTATTTTTGGAAAAAAGATTCGCAGTTTTACTAACGTAAGATAATAATGATGCGACTTTTTGTATTTGAATATAATTTAAAATATTGTATTTTAATTTAAAGAAAAAATATCTTAAAACAAGCAACATTACTTATACAGGTACATTTATACTGTAGTATTTTTTTTTATATATTACAAATAGCCGACAAACGAGCAGACAAGCCCATGGACATCAGTAAGACCAAAGGTATTGCTGATTCGTTGTCGGACAGGAAATTAGAAGAAGGTACGAAAGAAAGTACTGAGTCGTTTGGCGGCTGACTCAAGCAGGAGGGTGGTAGCTAGCCAGGCAGGCTTCACGGAAAGATAATAATACCAATAAAAATATTAACGACTTAATAATAATATTGATAACATAATCTTTACGCAAAGCCCTACCACCAAGCAAATAAAATAAAAAATAGTAGTAGAAATAAAAATATTTTTATTTCAGTTTTTATAAAAAAAAATGTTTTAGGTGACCCTGTAACCCAATCAATAGTGACTGCCTATCGACCTACAGGTCCGGAGTTAGATCCCTGGGAGAGAGGCACATATTTTTATGACAGATATATATTTATCCTAAGAGCATGGATAGCCGTGACCGTGGTGTATCATTAATGTAACTGAACTCCATCCAAGCCGCGACACAAGGATTTTTTAAATTATATTTATACATATTTTCTATTTAAGCCTAATAATACTCTATGAAAAACATATTTTATAGTTTAGGCTTTGTTTAAGACATTACTATCATTATCCTATAGGAAGGCACATTTGTATATGTACAATAAATAAACGTACACACATACACACAATCCCGCACTAGGCTTCCGTGTCGCTGGTGGTATGGACACATCCAAATTTGACACACGTTTGACCCGATCTCAAATAATAATTTGTCCTATAGATGCGTGTCCTAGCTGGGAATCGAACCCGAGATCACTTCCTCGGTAGATAGAATATTAACTGATCCACGGGTTCCTCAAACAATGAGTAATTTTGAGAGTACCTTTATATAGATTATCATGAATCAAACATTCAACAAAGAGATGTGTAATATAAAAAACTTCGAAAGAACAGTAAAACTTTGAGCATTGACGTCCTGTTACAACTGAGGCGTGTTCGTCATGTCTGTAATACTATGTAATGATTCGACTTTAAGGCCACCTTAATCACAAAGGGATAACGCGCTGGAATGCTTTTACCTGTAAAAGGATATTTTGATGGGATTTACTTTACGAAATGGAAAAAGCTACGTTACAACGATACATTTCTTTGTATTGAGATAAATAAATCGTTTCACGCTGTTAGATCGTTAGTGATCGTCCAGAGGTGTGCTCCGGGGGTCTTGGTTTGGATTCTACGTACGTACCTACTTGATTCAGTCATAAATGAGCAGCCTCTATAAGATTCTTGCAGTTAAGTGAAGTCTGGAATTGGAAGTCTGCCAATTCGCACTTGGCTAGCGTAAGGATTAAGACCTAAGGCCTTCTCGCCTAAACAAGAGAAGTTAGCAGGACTGAAAACAATTATGAGTTGAATTAGATCTTCAGTAGATACAACATAATGGTCGTTCTTCCCTATATCAAACTTTTATTTGATAGACATTACCTCACCTGTAGTCGGGATACCGGCTTTTCACGCATAATAACGAATATGCGCACATTAAATTTCCGTAGCATGTAGAAATCACTTCGCTTGTAAGCTTCCCATATGCGAACGGTGTGCTTCGATGACAACCTGCCGTTACTGCTTGCCGTGTCTTTACCACGCGTTGTCAACACACAAGTTCCGGATGAAGACCACCGTAGGAGAACTGTCTGTCGACTGTCAGGCAATTAGCATGCCACGCCGCGTTAATTCGCCGACAACACGTTACTGCCCTTTGGCTAATTGACGTTTGCCAAGCGACGAAACGGTGCTAGTCGTATGTTGGATTTAAGAATGAGCAACGAACTTAATGATTAAAAATATATACATTAATTAATGTAATTATATTAATGGTTTGCAGCGCGTCATTTGCCATCGTAGTGGTGCGAAGTAAATCCGTGGGTTGTACTGGTCATTTGAGACCAGGTGCTCTCCCAGTTTACTTGCGTATCAATGTATACAATTTATACCGTATTGCCTTATTAATGAAATAATAGCGACTATCAATTATTTCGTATGTGTTATCTCGCGACGTCTAGCGGAAGCAGCCTCCTCAGGATGTAGATAGCGGATTGTGACCCCCGACAGATCGATTACATCCTATGTTTCAATATCATATTTATTTGCGGATACATTCCTAACTCAACCAATGTCAATCACGCCGGCTGTAGCTTTTATTCTTAATCAGAAACTTTTATAAGACAAGCAAATGTTTGTACTTAAGTAAATGTTTGTTACAGAGTCTCCGTATTAATGGCGTGCCATTTGTGTATGTCCATGCTACCCGCGACACAGAGAATATTAATATATACTCATCCTGTGTATGTGTGAGCGTATTTATTTATGTACTTGTACAAATTCTGTTTCTTCATCGGTTCAATTACCATTGAACATTTCGTACATTTGTCATCTATCCATATAATAAAACATAAAGGATGAAAAAATCTGTGCATGGAAAATTTAAAAGAAAAGCTGCTGCATGTTAGTTACATAATATGGATGCAATTCCAATATTTTTAAGAATTTCTTTTTTGATTGTCCGATTGATCGATTTCAATTAAATTTAGCATGATAATAGTAAGTTTTATTGAACTTTCGGTCTTTTTATCTTCAAAACTCATGATCCAATCACCATACTTACAAAGAGACTCACTTCGAGCCACCATCAAAAAATATCATAACCGATTCATAAACACTGAGTGATGGTTCTACATTCGGAAAAAAAAAATACATAACTGGATGAGTGTCTTTTTAATAACATCCCACGGGGATTTTTGGCAGTGTCGAAAAAAGAGAATCGAGTTTTAAGAAAATTAAACTTATAGAAC
>DWPT01002015.1:0-17085 GCA_018251895.1 Agathymus mariae mariae | reverse complement strand
TCATTAACGTTTTATTTCCATATTTTTATGGATAACACTTAAGCTCATCAATGCTACTAGAATATATTTTTATGAAAATCGATTATATGTTAATCGATGAGCAAAATGTAATGAGAGTTAGAGGAGAAAAACGAGTACAAAGTTTTTTCTTCCAATTTTAATATATGCTTGACATATTAGGTAAATTCTTGTAAATACATCCCTAAATAGCCTTTGCTTAAAATAAAAAAAAGATGGGCAAAACGAATGTTTCTTTTATAAATTCATAAGGAGCAGAGAGAAAGGTAAAAGGAAGATTGCGCTTAATAAGAAAATCTGACAATCACAAAAGACTGCGAGATGATCTCGTAGTAGAAAGTATATATGTTTGGTATGAAGAAACTGTTTAAACCGCTCGGTACCATACTCCAACATTGCAAACAAAACGTACCTACTTAAAACATAAGATGACGTCTAGCCAGCTATCGTTTTATTGAACTGACAGACACAGATCGGATTGAGGATAATTGGATCTTTAACGTCAATTCACATGTAGCCGACACAGATTGCCACATTAACACGTTTGACACGGTTAATCGAGATGGTAATTCTTCTAAAGAACATAGAATTTGTCGTAAGACTTTTTTCAGCTGACAACAAAATCAATCTGCAGATAAGAGGCCTTTAACGGCGCCAGCGCAGCGACCAGTTCCCGCCACCGCCACGGTGACTCACGCCGTAATGGTTTCGCGGAATCGAATTTCGAATGCCTCGACGCGGACCGTTGCGTTGCGAAACAAGGAGACGCATATCGTGTTATGATTTTGACTTTCGCGTTCGACGCGGCGACGCGACGTGGGAACGTAACGATATAATTTTTTTTTAATACTTGGAATTTGTCGATCGCAGTAACTTGAACGGTCGCAATCGCCTTGATTAGCAGCTACTGAGATGTAATGAAATTCGTGGCGTTTATTACGAAAAGTGATGACAGAACTGAATCAAATAATAATAACAAATTTAAATACTGCAATCTTAAATAGTACTTTTACAGTTTAAAAAAAAACGTTGGCAAACCAATTTACACAATTACATTATATGGCTTCTTATACGCCGGCAGTAAATCACTCTAATATAATTAAACTTGGTAATAACTATTGCCCAATCGCAAATATTTCAAGCATGATATTGAAACAAAAGTGAAAGTAGTCGATAGAAGAGTACAGCTACTACTATTTATTGCAACTTCTCAAAAGTAGTAAGTGAACGGATATTTACAAATAAAATAGATTATTTTCTTCGTTTTTCACGTGCCCGTTTTTATTTTACTATTTATTTTACTTCAGGTGCTGCTGCATGCTGGATGTCATGCTAACTTCAAAACTCAATTCTACTTTAAATGATTATGAAGTTAATAATTATTATTGTATAGGAAAAAATGTTCTATTAATTATGATAAACCAGCAGACGAGCCACATGATTGTAAGTTCTCATCGTCGCCCGTGGACTTCACTAACACCATAGGCACCTAATGCGTTGTCGCCAAGGAATAATAATAAAGAAGGTACTGACTCTTAAACCCCCGGCCGGAACACGACGAGACGTTAGGCGGCCGACTCGAGCAGGAGGGTGGTAACTAACGAGGCAGGCTTCACGAAAAGATAATATTACTCGTAATATCACTAATTAATTAATAAGAACACTAATAACATAATCCCTAAAATGAAATGAAATGAAATAATATTTATTCGAAGACGGTTTTTACAAACACTTACGCAAAACTCTACCACCAAGCAGGCTGGCTACTGTCGCCTCTTACGACACCCTGTTCTGCCAGCATGGGATCGGGGTCAGTATTCTAGACAGCCTAAATACGGCCAAACATAAACTACACACGTCCTATGTTGCTAAGGAACAAAATATACACGAGTTATAGCCAGCTTTATCACTGAAAACTTCGAAACGCAGTTAAAGTTTGGTAAGGGATTTGCCTCACAAGAAACTATTATCGTTTCGTCTGCTTTCTTACATATTTTATAAACACTTAGCCCAGGCGTCGGAGGTGCCGGATCCCGTGGACCTTACCCATCGACAACGATCCTACCCTGAGCGCAAAGCTAAACCAACTAGCTACCAGATTCCCAAGGGCATAATAACGATAATACTCAATTACGTCTCTCGTAATGAATAATCTTTAGCGGATTTTCCTGAAAGTTACGAAATAAGCGTTTCACGGGTCAGGTGGGCGTCGACATTCGGCATTTCGAATTTCATCCGTTCACGTACATTTTGACCCCGAACGCGTTGCGACAGCAAAAGTAAGAGGCTGGCTGGATGTATGGCCGCTGCGCCTGCGCCGCTGCACCGCCGAGCCGCAGGCTGCAGTGCGATCATTAGCTTTTAAACTATTATTAAATACAACATCTTAAATAATTGTAATAGTGATGTGGACTTATGTGGACCTTCTAAAACGGTTATTCGATAAAACCGATTTCAAATATATCTTAGATTCATTTGAAATGCGTACACATAGAAAAAAATTGTTTTTCTCGTTCGGTACCCCCGCTCATCAGGGTGATTAAAATCATCGACGAGTCAAATGGGTTATATCGACCACACAGGAACACAACTTGGTAAACAAAAAGGCCTGTATTCAATATTTGACTCACGATAAAAAATACGTAAGCAAAAACTCGAAACTCATTACAATATTGTGAATGGCCAAATTAATAACCTTGCATCTAATGTACATGCAATATATACCCGCAATGTAATGAAACGTAAGTCGCCATTAACCGGTCACATATCGAATATCACGAAGTTAAACACGATTTCAATTACTAAGCAAAGTTTAATCAGGTCTTGAAATTTGTGAGTCGCAAGACTCGCGCGGTTCTTTGTACAGTGGGTAAGTACATTCATAAGAACCAACATTCCAATCAATTCAAAGTTGCAGGGTTATCACTACGGCCTGTATAACGGCCCATACACGGTGTGTACGGCCGGCCCTCATTCTTGAACTGTTTTAACATACTCGCATTTATAGTCGGATCTCGTAGCAACACGCTGCTTCAATACAATTTTTACTATACATCACTGATGGTAACTACACTGAAAAAACTAAGTGGCCTTTCAGTCACCTATTGTTTCAACCCATCTGTGTATGTGCGTATCTCCTTAAAGTTTTCAATAATTTCTAAGTCCTATTGAATTACCGACCCTTATCTAACAATAAGTAACGGCAGGTGTGAAGACGCCTTAAATTGCCCTCATCAACACAGAAATACGGCATAGACCTAAGTGTTTTATTCTAAATATACAAATAATAATTACGAGCTGCACTTTACCGGTAGCCGGTAGCCCTGTGTGGGTTTATAATCGCTCGCGCGACACAAATAATCCGTTATAACGATACATAATAATATTATAATACGGCCGTATCGCATAACGGTCGCGGATCGCGTACCGTGTCGCGTGCGGGAACTATGTCACAGCACTACCGCTAGAGGTCATAGTGATGTGCTCTAGTAGCAAGGGTCAATGGTGTTATTAAACTTGACTACTGATATTAAATTGTTGTAATGAGTATAAATATTATTATTTAGGAACGAATCACCACCGGGATTTCTTGAAATTAAACATCGCATTCGGGTCACTGTCGTCTATTTTTAATGCTACGCTATTAATGTACAATTTTATTACAATATTAATATGTGACGTTCAGTAAGTTTTAATATTATTGTAAAAAAGGTTATCGCTCGGATAAAAGTTAATAACTATATTTTGCTAAAATCTCCACCTCGCTTTACTTTGAAAATCATACATTATCCCTGATTTGATAATAGCCTTATCCGATGTAATCGAGTCTCTTGTCTGCCCGTAATTTTACAGACGATTTTTTGCGAATAACTTACGGAAAATATAGACTTTGTACCCTTATTGAGTTTGGTGATACAAACTAAAAGAAAACTTTTGTCAAGTGCATGCAACAAATTTTAACAAATGTTCGCAAAACACAGAAAATACCCTTGAATCTACTTCGGAACGGAACCCCACGACGAGTACAAGACAAGGGTGTCGTCGTAAACTAACGCCGATTAACTCGAAAGGTTTCTTTACGTTAAAGCGTTATGTAATATACAATTAATTAATTCATAATTATAGTGAAATTGTTGGATTACCATAGAGAATACACGTGGTACAAAAAAAGAATTTACTAGTAGTGTGGTAAAAAACAAAGGCTGAATTAAAGTTGGAAGATTAAAGTTAAAACTTCGATTTCACCAAAAGGGTTTTTATAAAGAGAATTATTTTGGTTTCTAAGTTTCCAAAATAATATAGTGTTTTTTTGTTCATTCGTCAAATAAAATACTAGAAACACTTAACATTTACATCCTTATATATTTAATATGTTCATCCAAAACTTCTAACGGTATATTCCCAACAAAATTTATTTTATTGCTTTCATATTAAGCTTCTTCACAGACTAAAAATTATATTACTAAAGATCGTAACTATACATTAAATGACAGCTTTTTAATGTAAAATATAATGCTGTAGCTATAATATTACTTATAACCAGATATCTCTTGTAACTTACACTTTAAATATGTCACGCAATTATAAACCTACACTTCAACAATATATGGCATATAATTGCGCGTCTATATTATCATTTGTTCATCACTAGGCCTGTCGTTGAAGTCGTCGCGATTTATTTGCATGCTTTTCGTTGGAAGGACGCCGCTTGCATACCGAGTGAGGAGGATCATGCTTAGAACAACTTAAAATATTTCCTGCACTCGACTGTTCACGATTGAAATAAAATTATTTAATATACATAAGATATTTTAAACTTGTCAATGCGAAAGTACCTTTAAATTTTTACTAAATTTAATATTGAGCTAAAACCACGACCTCAATCACGAAAATTGAAGTGATCTGAAGTGAAATTCTAATTCCGAACAAATTTATTTTACATTAAGATTTAATTGGATAATGATAAACTGTATCATTAGCGGAACTCACAATAAATTCGATCAAGGCATGCACATAGCTGTGCAAAAAAAATTTCATCTATTCAATACATATACAATAATTGTATTTGGTAATGAGATACTGATAAGGATAAATAAATAAGATAACGGACAGAAATAACCTTCCACGCCCAATCAGTTCAAAGCTTTTCCCTTTTGGACTAATTCGATTACCTCTAAACACGTGCAAAGACAAAGCAATCGAGCCGGCTATACATCGCTACAAATAAAACAGTTAATAATTATTTTACGCTGCTATTTTAGCAACTGGAATTGAAGTTCTAGGAAACTATAGTCGAAAACCCAATAACAGGTGGCAGTAGGATCCGCGTGCGTGTAGTCTAGTCTAGTTGAAAATAGAGGAATAGCGTTTCCACAAGTAGATAGCACGAAGGTCCCTGCTCCGGCAGACGCGCTCTGACTCAGCGGCCGCGGCCGCGCGCTTCCGCCTGATAGCAAGGTCACCGGCCGCGCACACCGACGCACGCCGCACACAAGGATAGATGAAAGCAGTGAGAGTACACTCGCGTGCAACGATCACTTCATTTTTTCGTTATAAAATAATTTTATTTAAAAAAAAACCTTAGAGGAATAGTTTTGAACTTGGTGGGATTTAGGGTATTACAAACACATAGATTAGATTACATAATCAAATGTTACTTGTATTGTAACTTGATATAAGATATTTCTTGTCACTTTACCGAATCATCTATTTTTCATGAGTATATTCAAAATCTTATATCGAATTCCAATCGATCATCGATGTGACTTTTCCACACATATGCGAATTTCCACCTTTCAAATTTCATGAAAATTTTTCAAAATATAGATTTATCGTTATTGAGCTTGTTAAAACAACTTAATAATACATATTAATTACTTTTACGTCATACAGACAATTTAAAGCAAGGTTATTAAACACACACACACACACACACACGAACTTGTGAAAGTAGTGAGAGTTTGCTGAAACACCACAAACATGAACAACGCCTTTGTAATGGCGCGCTGTGTATTTTAAATCGTGCTTGCTAAGTGCAGCTCGAATTTTAATATCAATTAAGGCATCGTAACATTAAAGTAAGTGCATTATGTGGTAAAAACATGGTCAATATAATACATAAAAAACATGTCCTGGACAAAAAAGTAAAACTTAATATACAATTGCCTACTTCTTTCTTATCTGTCAGGGAAGTTTTTATTTCTATACGACAGATATTTACTGCAGATCAGTTCGTATTAAAGTTCATGTTGATTTCATTTAATTATGAGCACGTTGAGACTTGTCATGTACCGAATTTGTACAGCGATTTCATAAGTTTATTTTCTACCAGTACACATATATAAGTACCAAGTAATGTACTGAAGTTCCTGGAAGAAGATTGCCATTAATGGTTACTTATCGTTGCGTGTAACCGTTGTATGTACTAAGAGTTCGGGTGTCATTAAATATCGATGTTTGGTGGAGTTCTAAAGGTAATCTAGAAACCATACCTACATCTACAAAACGAAACTATTTTTTGCATTCTTTACATATAGAAGAGGTATTCTGATAGTCGTAACAATAGGACCAGGGTATATTTTTGTTTGTAATACGCACTATACTGGTCATTTGCTTGTTAATATTATCCATTTATTTTTGAATTGCCACTTCCATATATACTTATAATATAATAATAAAAAAAACATTCACTTGTGGAATGTCTGTTGTAATGTTATCGGATTCGATTTAGTTAAGACATTAGATGTCACACAAACTCACAAGGTACTGTTAGAAAAAATGTAGATCAATTATTATTAGAAAGTAGCTCGAAAAACTTGTTATATCTTGATTACTTAATTTACTTTTTCATATGATAGTTCCTTCGAGTCCAAAGTTATCACGGCAAAATTTATTTGAATACCTATTTGTAATATCAAACCCGGCGTTCCAATGGTTGAAACACCTTTCCAGAAGAATCTATAAGAACGGTGAACGCAGCTCAGTTTTAGAATTCCAATGCAATCGACATACCTACATTCCAGTGCATCCATTCTCACTCGTATTCGTATCAAGGTAGTGACAAAATGCCAAATGGCAGGAGACCGTCGAAACAAATCTATTTCTGTTGAAATAAAATTCGAGGTCACCAACGATCTGCAGTTGAATTGCCGCCATTTTTATATTCTGTACCATTTTTTACACACGCAAATTCGACTTAGACAAAGACGTCTCTCGTTCGGTTTTCATGGCTAATCATATAATTGGAATTCGGAGCAGAAAACATATAAATACTACATAATAGTTTATATATATATAAAACTATGGCTCCAAAGGTTGACTTAATAAGTACTTAAAAGTAACTATAGTATTCATTCATTATCGTGTTTTACGTATGTCTATATCATTGCTAAAGCGAAAGATAATGTAGTGTAGATCACATTCATAATCTAATCAAGTTATGTTAGGTTAAACAAATTTTTTGTACCACACTAAACGGCAAAGTCATAGCACAGTGACAGCTATAGTTATCTTATAAAATGTGCTATTTGTATTTGTAGAAAACAGCTCCCCAAGTCTGAAGGACTTGTCATTAAACCTAAAGACGATTCACGAATTCAAACCAAATCTCTTTGAGCACGCGACCGTCAAGAATTAATAGCCGTCAACTGAAAACAATAAACGTAATACAGTTTATTATTTTCATATCAGATATGATAACACCTATCCGCGGAGTCAATAACATTAAGCCGTCGTGACCTAGCCGCTAACTGTAAAATTAATGGCTAATTACTGCAGTAGTTCAGCGATTAATCAAGTCCATCCGGCTTAGAGCAAACAATGAACAAGCCGAGATCCTATTTCGACATTTATTCTACAATTAAACTACAAATGTGTTGGGTTTTGTTAGAAAGACAGACATACAAACATGAAATTTATTGCACCTAAACTGAAAAATGCTAAATAACCTATTTCATAAAACATTCAATTTGATTGATTTCGTCAAGTCATTTTTAAAATAAGAGTATTCAGATTTTTTTATGACTCAACACTGAATGAATAGTCTTTTTCTAAGTAAATGCGCTTTATCATCAAAGGCTACAATGCCCATCGCGTTACCATCATGTCGGAGTAAAGTTAAGCATTGGCTAATAATAAGTTAAAAAGACGATGCCTTAATCACGATGATATCTGACTCATATATATATTAATAGTGTAATCACAGTTACTTGTGCATAGCAATCTTATCATTTCTTGTTAGCCCCCTTAAATTGTAACAAAAAAGTAATATAATTTTTATAAATGTGTAGAACAGTTTATCTAACTTGAAGGTTATCAAACTGTTTTAGACGTACATCAGAAATTAAATTGCAAAATTAATTATATTAAATATGCCAATTGTTGTAATGGCGGCGACAAATGAAAGTCTGTGGCATTACGGAGTATGAACATTAACTGTTTATTTTATAAAAAATAAAAAAATAAATTTTCATGTTTTGAATGTGATAGGTATGAATGCAAAGTTACGCGTCCACCGACTTTTGAATGTTTATGATTAAATTGTCAACACGTCAAATTCTTTTCATTGTTATTTCAATGTTTTTTCGAGTTTTTTTTAGATTACTTTAGATATCGTTAATCATATTGTATCTATTATTTAAAAGGTGCATTAAGGTAAGGTAAGGTAAGGTAAGCATTTAAGGTAATTCTGTAATCTCACAAACGAAACTCAAAGCTCCCGTCTAAATCATGTCAATGGTAAATAGTAAGTTATTACGATACATCTAATCATTAAGTTATAATATGTTTGTATATATTATTAATCTCACTGCGGAATCAGCTTGATCTGTGTGATTATAGAATTACCGTGTAGGACCAACTTAGGTTACTAGAACTCTACTTTGCAGTCGGCTTCTCAACAGTCTTATTAGTTTACTGCGAATAACTATACAACTTATATATCAGTTATTCATTTATAAGAAAACCGGCTTGTCTGTCTGTGTCAAAAGGTCTGTTTGAAAATGTTTAATACAGAACGTGAACAGCTTAATGTAATACTATATATATATTATGAAAATATAAAAAAAATTGTGTATATAAAATTATGAGATAAAGCACAATTTTTATACTCTAAAAAATGGATATACTAGCGAGGATTAGTTAAAAGAAACCAAACAATATATTCACATAATTTATTATACCGGTTAAAAATATATTGTAATTGACATTATTATTCATAAACAAAATACGAATTCAGACCAAAATTTTTAAGAATATAAAAAATACTGTTATTGAATACCACATTACATAGAGACCGAATACAAAATAAAGTTTTGCAAAAGCATAAAAGATACTTAATAAGTATTTTATTTAATACTGCAGTATATCCAGCTTCGAAAACAAAGTTATAATTGGCTACAACGGGTCGCGTGGCTAGGTGGCTATGATTTCATACAAATCCTATTACACGCAACATAACATTTTACCCTACAACTAAATTTCAAAGGCAATTCATTATGGTTAAGCCGTTATAAATCGTTGTTAGTTAGAACGAGAACCGTTATTCCAATTAGACTTTACCTTCAACCTACGCAACGGGTTCTCAACGACGCGGTAACTCTAGTGAAATCACTACGTATTATAAAACAATGGCTGTCTGTCTGTCTGTCTCAATCCGATTTTAAAAGCTATACTTTAAAGGATTGCCACGTGCTTCTACCGATACATGCAGTGATTGACATGGTTAGTGTAGATGTGATATCAAATATTTCTAAAACCTCTGATAAAACGCGTATGAATTTTTTGGATTCGATTACTATCTATGAAAGAAAGAATTATGTTTGCCAAAATTATGTGAATAACTTAATGATGTGAAGAAGAGAAAATATTTAGTTTACCAAGTTATTTGCTGTGTGTATTGAAAAAGCTGGTTCCTGTTGCTTTCGCAGTCGGCAATAAGTCGTTGATGGCTTTCGTATTGCGGATGTCTAGCAGATGCGGATGGGTAGCAGAAACAATTTACCATTAGGTGGCTCCTCGACTACTCTGTCGAGTATTCCGAAAAAAAAAATATTTACCTCACTAAACAAGGATGTCATTATTAGACTAAAATCGAGTCGGACAGAGATACTAGTGATGCGCAGCGGAATGTTCCGACAGTGAATGGTATTTAGTAGATATCTAGTGCTGACCCCGCCCTAAAAAAAAGTGAATAATATCTGCAATAATGTTGCAAAGTGTTTTCCATTTTATTGAATTATTGAAAAATAATTCCGAAACAAAAATTATGAAACAAAAATAAACAAAGTTATCTATACATTTTTAATTATTTACAAGTATAATGTATGTATGTGTTATGTGTAAAATATTTAAATTGTAAGTAAGTATAGTTTTTTTGGGTTTTATCCGACAAACGAGCGATTTGCCACCTGACGGTAAGTGGTCACCGTTGCCCATGGAATTGAGTAATGCAAAGGCGTCACTGAGGCGTTGTCAGCCGAGAAAGAAGAAGAAAGAAAGTACTGGATCTCAAGCCCCCAGCCGGAACACGACAAATCATTTGGAGGCTGACTCAAGTGGGTGGGTAGCAGCTAGCCAGGCAAGCTTCACGGAAAGATAATAATATTGATAATATGACCCTTACGCGAAGCCCTACCATCAAACCGGCTGACTTCTGTCACCTCATACGACACCCTATTCTGCCAGCATGGGATTGGGGGGAGTATTTTAGGCCGCCTCAATTTGTTTTCTCAAATCGGTGTTTTGATGCGCTTCTGACATAACATCGGTCATAGATTTTCACATTATATATCACGATTTGAAGAAATAATATGTACTCTATTAATTAAAAGAAATACATTTACCCAATAGAATATATTCACATTTAGTGATATAATTAACATAACTTTGATTGACTTTGACGTCACGGTATTGTTAAACCAAGAGACATTATTTTCATATATTTTAGGATACACTGAAGTTTTATCAGTTTTGTGTATTTTAATTTGGTTCCTTATCGATTAAGTTAATCGATTTAGGATAATTAATACACGGCGTTATTAAAAAAAATTAAAAAACACAACTCCGCCAGAAACTGCAATGTACACACACATCCAAACAAATATACACTGAAATTCTACTAACTCAGGTTACATTTTATAAAAACGCCTTGTACAAACTTATATATGTCACACAAACGTGTGATCCGACTAGGAGTCGAACCCAATTTACTTTGTGACAAAGACTTGTCGATCAGCCAATCGCTAGTACAATTACAAACGACTTGACGGACAGCATATGTTTATTTAGTTTCGATGATAACTCATGACTCATAACTCTTGCGAAGATCCTATAACTATAGTCGAGTTAAGAACAAAATGTAATTTTATAATCTGAATTGCTTCACATTTAAATATGTTGAAGAATGTTTTCTGCGGATCAGTTAGATTATACGTGTAGTTTTATCTCATCGGTTTACTTAAAAAGGCGCGAGCGAAGATACGGGCCAAAGCGACTAAGTCATGGTAGATGAAACAGGTTTTTTTTGGTGCGGACTGCGCTGGTCTGTGACCAATTTCGAATATCAGATGACACGAATAGACTGGGATACAGTTGGAGTTTTTAATTATTCTCGAGGTATCTCGAAGTAGTTGAACAGTTCAAGTTATATATAGATACACTAGGGTTGCAACGCTGCGTCCAACTGATCACAGACAGCGACTACAACCATGGCTTGAGGCAGTTTGATTTTGCCATTAAATTAGGTACACGCGTTTAAACATGCAGCTTTCGGTATTGAATACGAGTTTAGTTCTTAGCAGATATATTTTCGTTACTTTTGATTAAATCAAATCATAACCTAAGTGAGTCAGAATCTTGATATAATTATGCCGTAGTCATCTTTGATAACATACTAAACTATGATTAACCTTACCCTCCGAGCACCGCCCGCGTCGGTCTCAGACGGATTTGGTCATTCTAACGTAACTATTCTATATATATATAACTATTCTATATAACTATTCTAATAATTCTAACTGCGATTTGATCTTTAATACAGCTAGATTGATTCTAATGGGTTGTGCAAGACGTTTAATATGGTACATATTCCAGATTAACATGCAATAATATCATTGTAATTATATTATTTATTTATATCTTTATTACAATGTCGGTAAACCACCGGTCAACTCAGAAGCTAGTGAGAGCCTGTGGCTGCTGCGTACAAGAAAATAAGAACAAAGAAACAATATATAAACTTATAGTAATCAAGTTACAAGTATTATGTTTTTAAGCGTGTATTACAAATATATTTACTGGAAAGTTTTCTGAAAAACTTTTGTCAATAGACAAGATGGCAACGTCCTTGGTAAAATGAAATAAAGTACATAATTTATGTGCAGCCACTCTAACCGTAACAAAAGTAACATATCTTTTTACATATAAAAATAATGACTAGACTTAAAGAGGATCAACATTATATTATATCAGTGGTATTTGCAATGATTAGGGTACAAAACCTGTGTGACTAAGTATTATTACTGATTTTCATTACATCAATTTGAAGTATGAATCAGTAGCGTAACATATCGTATCGTCATTTTATAGACGAATGAAATTTGTTAATTTATTCCCCAGGACATGATTATAAAAGCATCGCATCGTGAATTGTATGCATTTTATAATTATACGGTATTTTTAATAAAACACTAGTGCCCATAGTAATGTATGTCGAAACCGATCCTGCCATGTTCATATCCTACGTTTAAAATTCCCTTTGACGCGGTTAAACTGTTAAACATTGGTGTAACATAATACCCGCCGAAATCGAACCCGAGACCCTTTGGCTGACGGGCAGAGCTACAGACGAGTATCAAGATAATGGAATGGAAAACAAGTAGTATTATTGTACAAACTACCGGTAATTCAAAATTATTAATTAATAAAGGATATAAGATACTCATATTACTAAGATACTATGTACTAAGAATAGATACTTCTATATTATTTTAACTTGGTTACATGCCAAGGAGGTGCAATGACCACCGACGAAAAACTAAACAGGTCAAAAACGAGGAAGTAAACTATTAACAGGTCAAAGATCAACGCACGCAGCGTCACACGTCACAAATGCAAGCCTTGTCGCAACAATAGCAGTAAGCCTTATCTGATAAGATTGAACTAGTTAAAACATAATCCTTTATTTCAAACCACGTCGGAGTTTCAAGCGAAGGTTGGAAGTTGTGAAATAGCAGCGTGATTCTGCAATACAATTTATATGTAAACGTAACTCATTTGGTTAATTAAATTCGGTCGGCTGGTGTCTATAATTGATATATCAAAATACTGGCCTTGGTATGGAAGTTTTTGTGGCGATCGTGCCTAGCTGCGGTACAAGTGCGGCCTCGCCCGACGATATTATTGCGTTGCCGTTGGAACTCGTGTTGGTACATCGCTAATCTATATTTTTATACATAAACATTGACGCTGGTAGATATTCGAAATTAATATTTTTACATCTTTTGACCTATCACAATAAAAGTCGGAGGTTTTGTTGTATGTCGCTACTAGTTGACGCTGACTAGTTACTAATTGTAGTAAGTGTACATAATTGAGTACCCAGAGTGTTATTGTAGGATAGCCTTAGATATGTTAGATATGAAGAAATGACACTCTTGTTCTTGTGTCACTTTTATATTGTACACTATTACGGCGCGTCTTAGATGTACAACTCTTTGACAAAAATGAACGCCCCCACGATAGCTCCTCCCGATATATATCGCCGTGAACATCAGTACATCAATACACCATTTAAAATACTTACAATATCTTAATCGACTACCAGTTATTAATCTGAATTTTAACATTTATTCTCGTAATTAACATTGATGATTATTATAAGTATAATTTATTATACATTTCTAATCGAATAAATATTTAATCACAAAAACAGCCATTTAGTATCGGTGAACAAGTATTATGCTATTTTACATATCAATACATTATATAGTTTTCTCATTTAATTCTTCGCTTATTCATTCGTTCACAACGAAACTATTGTTGAACGCCACATCTATCGCCAAACATTAAATACTTGAAATTATAAGTAATACCTACCTACCACCCAAAAAATATAAGATCCGAAAAGTTTAGGTTTTAAGTTTTAAATTCTCTTTTAGAGTTTCGAGTTTCACACAAAAATAGCTGAACGTATTTTGACGCGGTTTTCAACCATTTAATCAACATTACAGCATTATCTCTACTTCGCGGCAACGTACCTTCAGAAATATAGCGTAAACAACTATATGAATTATCTAGACAACTTCAAACACGATAATATAATCGATCGTAAGTCACATTTCATGTAACGTGTACCGAGTTGCATACAGTGGTCATGTGAAGTCACATAGCATTTAAATTAAATCATTACACTCCACATGCCATACCATACTACCATACTTAGACTTTGATCGACTCTCCTGAGGAGGTACCGTAGAGCCTTACATTTGCAACACTAGCACAAACTCAGCATCGTCGAAGTATATTCCGACCACAAAAATGCTGACAAAATAAACTGCTCCCTGGAAGTTTCTGTTATCTATACGAATAATAAAATTCTAACTGATCGCTTTCTCTACATGAACGATATATGAGAAAAAACATTATTACGAGCCTTTATTGACGCAATAAAACCCAAAACAATAGTCGTTAGAATTTTTGTCCGTTTCTCTGTTTATCTATGCGTTTGTTCCCGCTAATCTCAGAAACGGCTTAACCGATTTCGTTTTGGTTTTCACTAATGTATTACCACTTAATACTTAAAGTTCGTCTCGAAGGAGCGAGAAAACCTCATATAAATGGAGTTGCTATTATTAAGCGTAACATAGTGTTTCCGAAGCGAAGCGAGGGCATTTGCTAGTTGAATAATAAATACGTTTCAACCCGATATATGTAGTCATTTTAATGGTTGGTTTTATAAATACCACGGGGAGTCGAGCATATGACCAAGCATGATTGTTATAGATTCTACAGATACCTGACCTCGCCGGTAGGTACCGGGTCACGTGAGATTCTTACCCACCAAAACTCCCTCGGCTGCCATCTGGCGCATAGGGAAAGGCATGTCAAATGGACGCGCCGGTGTCTCCCCAGCGTAACATTTCTTTTCCTCCAGAGGTTTAAAATCTAATCCCCATTATACCGACTATGGACAGACCGGCCCTCTCCCAATCCCACTCGGGGGGTCTCCTTCTCTACCATTACGATTTCACAGGAGACAACAGCCTTCCACGCATTGGTATCATCATAACCACCAGGTCCACAGTAATAAAAAAGGAAGAAAGAAGAAAACAGTAGCTATATATACCAGTCGTGAGTTTCTAAACAAAAGCTATTTTTTTCCGTCTGTTTATCACAAATGTATCGTTTCAATAGACACCGGTGATAAATGACCTAATCTATGATATTGGAATTGGCTTTGGAATGTACAAAGCAATTATACAGAATGCAGTCGATAAATCTTTTTGCCAAATCCATTTATTTCTATTCGGCCATTTATTTAATTTTTTCCTTATATTTTGTCGGACCATATTAATATCTGTTATTGTAAATATTTCTATAATAATGTTTACATGTTGCTAATCTTATAATTTACGTTTTAACAGATTCAAACAAAAAATCAAAATATTTAGTTGCTTAAAACAACGAAGCCGATCTTTTAAAAGAAAAAACTTAATCACGCGAGCGTACTCACTACTCAACAAACGTAAGGGACGCAGAGTGAGGGACGGAGGGGTCGCGGGGGTGCGCCACCCTTCGCGTCATGCGACGAGCGACCTTCAGGCGGCGCACCGACCTTGAGGCGCTCGCACCGCGCGGGTCAGAGGTGAATGCACGCGCCGCCCCGCGCGCCCGCGCCCCGCTGCCTTGCCGCGGTCCTTCTTATGCCACTCACCTCAAACAATCCTCCGCACCATCGTACCACCTCAGGCGCCACCGGCATTCGCCATCATCCCGACCTCGTGCACCCTCCCTCCCCGAACAGGTATCCGCGACGCGGCACACCTTTCCCATAAAATATCACCGACAAGTTTATTGACATCGACTCACTCAACGATTGCGCAAATCTTACTATTTTCATGCGATTTTACACACGGATACAAACCATGTCCGTATACAACACTTTTAGTACAAAATAAATTGTCTGTTCACTCAAAAATTACTTTTTATCAGTAAAAACATAGAACACAACACGTCAAATTAAATAACCACCACACCATGTCCTCTCAACTCCGCAAAACAAAGCGGAATAATAAATAACTCGCTTAAGTGTCATGAACTGAAGAGAAGTGACATCTGGCGACATGAATTGAAATCATTTAATAACTTGAAAGAACCACCTAGCGACAAACCATGTGTACTATTTAGTGAATGATGTTTTGGCTTAAATGGCATAACATTGAGACATAACTTAAATTAAAGTTTCAAAAATAGAATTGTTTATTTATGTAGATAAAAAATATATAAACTGTGTAATTTGACAATTCCTTTCACTATCAATTTTACAGGCAGTATAACAAGTAATGCCTTTGCTTAAATAATTACGGTTTTAAGTTTTAAAAAGTAGTAAGTCTAAGTGATGCGCATTGTAGTGGCTTTAATTTTCAAAAAGATTAAATCATGTTTTTAAATCTTCAACTCTATAAGTCTTTAATGTTACAGTTAAACGTAGGTAACATTTCAGTATGAACAATAATTTTAAACAGCATGGTACTACTAACTACAAGATAGACAGAATTCAGACATGACTTAATTTTACATAGTGTTGAATTTGAGAGCACTTTAATTAAAATATTAATTATTGCAATCTTCTAAACTAATATTAATATTATTCTGAAAGTGATGAAATATATTTTAGTAAAAGCATTATTTTTAAACTTGATTTATAACTAATATCATTGAATTCCTTCAGTTAATCGTTTGACATTATGAAACGAGTTCGATCTATACAAGCGACACTATTTTTTTTATTTTTTTCAAATACTAACATGTTCCATTTTCAGCCAGGAAAATAATCATTTGAAATAGTTT
>DWPT01002014.1:0-17086 GCA_018251895.1 Agathymus mariae mariae | reverse complement strand
GCTGATGTCCATGGGCGACGATGACCATTTACCATCAGGTGGCTCGTCTGCTCGTTTGTCGGCTATTATCATAAAAATCATGTCATTAAAAAAAAAAAAATGTTGTCATGTTGTCATTTTTAACATAAATGTTAACCAGTGGGTCAGGGATGTTTTCTAATATTATAAAATTAAGAATCGTCTCGTGGTACGTGCTGATTCGATTGCTATGTTGGATACTAACCGAAATTTTAAAAATATTGTGTAGGAGGATTGCATGTTAATGAGATAATAACTACAACTTATAGTATACTTTGTATTGATACCAATATTTGTATCGTGGTATAAGCTGTGATATATTTAATAATTTTGTGTCTTATGATATTTTAAGTTCTGACGTTACAATGGGTTGCTTACGTATAATGAATACATTGTCTACGCCCGCTAATGTTTCAGCTATTTTGTAATTTGCGCAATACACAATTCGCACGATGACGTCATAATCATCATCTGTCATGGTTTCTCGGGGATATTTATTTTACAAATAGTAAGCTACGTGCATGAACCGCCATCGAGTGTCCAGTGTCCTTCCTGCTCGTTAGTACCTTTGTTACATTTGTCGACGTACAGCTTCGGTTGACGGTGTGCATGACTCTTGTTAGTTTTATTTTACTTTGTTATTTTAGTTATAGTCTTAAGTGTCACGACGAACAAACGGGGTGTGTAGCCGAGCTCTTGACTATTGGGTGCCGAGTCGCGTTTTTGATATACACATGGATACTATATTATATATATATATATATATATATATAACAACACGTAGTACTTATTTAGTCACCTTATAGATTTTCCGTGGTATTTGAGAATCGGCTCCGTGCAATCATAGATATTGAATAAATAGAGAGATGATAGAGTGGAATTTGTAAACGGAGTAACATGCCTGAGGGTTTATGATTGATAATCTGTTAAATAAAAATTATATATATATATATATTATACATCACGTACATACATAGATGGTATATTAGACTCGTATAAAAATTATTCATACGAAAATATATTAGTTGAGTTCCTTAGTATAGTTCGAAGACGTGGGTCGGGGATTTACGTGCTGGCGCGTGCAAATCCAACAGAGTCCGATAACACTGAACGCCGGTGTGCGTGGACCCAACATTAATCACGTCTTGTATCATACGATCTATAGAAATATCGAGAGACATCGTAGGTGGTATTTTAGACTCTTGTAGAAATGATAGATACGGAACTATATGTAGTCGAGATCCCTCGTACAATTTGAAGACGAGGGCCGGAGATATACTTACGGGCGCGTCCAAAACCAACCGGGTCCAATGTTGGTGAAAGCCGGTGTGTGTCAGTGGTGGCGGTGTCGGTGTCGTCGCTCGCGCTCTACATGGGCGCGCTGGCGGCGGCGCGCGCGCTGCACGACACGCTGCTCGCGGGCGTGTTGCGCGCGCCCGCCATCGGCTTCTTCGACTGCACGCCCGTCGGCCGCGTGCTCAACCGGTTCAGCAAGGACGTGGACGTGCTCGACAACGTGCTGCCGATGACGCTGCGCGGGTGGACCTCCTGCTTCTTCGCGGTACGGCACACACAAGCAGTCCCACACACATACGCATCATCTACACTCGTACACACACACACACACACACACACACACACACACACACACACATGCGCATATTATAATACAATAGCATTGTCATAAGTTTCCTCCATTGCAGCTAATGGAGTGTATGTACCAACATCTAATCAAGTGAGAATTTGTGATGAGATTGGTGGACATCCTAAGTATCAGACATTGTTAGGTCGCACAATGGTGGACGACTCTACAACCGAAACACGTAAGGGAAGCAAGTAACGGTGATAGCGGTTAGCCAGGCAGGTGATTAACACTACAGCGATATACAATACACGTGTACCGTCGGGCGGTACAGACCCCAGCGACATTCGTCCGGCGCGTGCGGGCAACGTTGTCGCGTCCGTTGTTCAGTGGGCCGCACCACGAGCACGGACCGCCAGAGCTGGACCTCAAGGACGTATGAAGCCCCTTACATTCCGGACCGCTACGTAATTATTGCTTTGATCAATATCATATCGATGCACTGGAATGCTGTGATTGTTACCAATAAATACACTTACACGAACCCGCTACTCGCTGTCACCAAGCTATCGTGCGCTTTTCAAAGTATACTTGATGAATGGCCTCTCTCTGCCTTTTTTCGATGATTTTGATTCACGTAGTGTAGTTTACATTGTTATTATATAAATATTTAGAAAACATAATAAATTAGTCCTTGTAAATCGATACTTTGTCCTGTAAATGTCGTTGTCGTGCCTGCATCACCAATGACCTTGTAAAATTATTTGGGATCAGTTTTTTAGCTGCACAATATTGTGTTGTCGTATCGAACGTCGACCTCATAATGTTAGTCGCGAGGACGCCGTGGTGGCCGAGAGAAAGTAGGTATGATAAGTAGTGTGTTATCGAATGCCAAAAGAAATATACAATCGTCTCTTGCATGGTTAAGGTAGCAAGTTAGTTCAGTCGTTCCCGACTTTCATCTGTAGATTAACGAGGAGAAGAAAATAATAGTTGAGATATAATCATCTTATCTTATTCTCAACAATTAAATTGCCAAAACAAGAAGGAGCTGTCAGAATTCGTGTCTTTTGAATTTTTCAAATTCTGAATCCGTATGCGGCAAATTTAAGAAATACTCTAAGTAGCCTATTTAACTTCGCGATCTATAAATTTGTAATTCCGTTTTTAACTTATTTTAAAATGACGACAAACAGCGAAATCCAGATTTCTATTCATCTCTTATGGCAATTCACATTGGGAATGTATCTCTTATTTCAACTATTGTTTTCCTAGGCTCCGTCTGTTGGTAATCTATGGTCTCACACTAATCATCCCCGCACCGTAGTCGCCGGCCGCGCCACCTCGCCGATAGATCGTAAATGATGTATTCATTATGAATAGCACCCGCTCGCGAACTGCCCTACAGACTTGATAGGAAAGTTTACTAGCACAGTACTAGATACACAGTCGCGTACAAAAAAATGGGGCCGTCTCGATGTTCGCTTACATTTTTCTGCCGATTACAAAAATATTATATATATAACGTTAGAAGAACTAGTGTCAATCACCATTTCTGAACGGAATTCGAATAAATGTGGTTTGGGCAGGAATGTTTTAAAATTTATAGGACAATAATGGAACTATGAATATAATATGTGTTTCTACTGAATGACACGTTCCTGTTATATTTTCACACGGTAATATATGTTCCTGTGTGTGTTAGTTAACGCGGTGTCTGTCTATCACACGACCGGTGCTCACCACGCCGAGCGCCAGTCGAGGTGAACGTCCGACGGCGTCATTTCCCTAGCGTCGACTGTGTGTCTGCGTGCTGCTGCGCCGCACCGCCGGCAGTCGTTAATGTGTGTGACCGTTGTGCGCGTTGTTTGCAGCGTTTGCCTCAATTTTCGCGGATTTAGTGCCGTACTTGGCGTGCTGGCGGGCGGCGCGCATCCAGCACGTTCTCTTGTTGAACACTGTGTTAAAGGCGCCGTTGCAATTCTTCGAAGTGACGCCGGTCGGTCGGATCCTCTCTAGATTCTCTAAGGACGTTGACGTGGTGGACAGCACGCTGCCGGCGCAGGCCATCGACGTTGTATATTGCACGTTCGAGGTAATCACTGTTGTCTTCGGAGTCGTACATTTAACCAGTTTTAGGTAGTTTTATGATTTAGTTCGAGTTTACTGAGACAGGTTAAATTGTGTATTTATTTCAAATAGAAGTTTATTTTCATCAATAATTAATCTTCTTAATTATTATTTATTAATTATTTTCGTTTGTTGTGCTACAGTAATAATAACATTAACGGGGCCGAGTCCCTAAATTGAATCTTCATTGGAAATAATAATATAGTTAGCGGGGTTTGTTATCGGTGTAGAGGTCAATACACAGTCGTTGGTATTGTACTGTAATTGGTAGTAATCTAATAGGTAATATGTCAGGTCCTTTGTGTCTCGGTGAAATGAATGTGTTCTCTCGGGTAACAGACAAACGTTAGAACATCTGTTAATAGTTAGTAAATAGTAGTTTAGGTGCCTTTTGTAGTAAGTGTAATAAATAAATATGTTTCTAGTTCACAAAACAAAAGAGAAAAAAACTAACCGCTTGGATAAAATGAGCATAAAATTTTTAGAACATTTTATATAAATAGTTTTGAGATCAAATATAAGGATTGTGATTCACAAACCGAAGCGAGGTACTCACTAGTGAGTAGTAGAAATATGCACGATATATGAATTATGTTTTATACCAACAGAGTAACAACCAAGTTGTTTAATATCATTTCGCTTCGTTTAACTTGTTCGTTTACTGTGGCACCTCAGTACAATAAACACGTTAGTATACATCTATCTGACATTGTTACTGCCAGAACTGATCTTACGAGTATCGTATACTGGTATTGAACCTGGTATTATCGTGACTCTAGTCTAATAAGAAGTTCTTATTTATAGGCGTTTGCTATTTTTAGTATAATAATTGGCTTAGTTCATTCTTTTTTTTTTTACCTACACGTTTTTAAAGTTTGAGCTTTATGGATACACGTTAATAAATTCAAATTAATTCAAACAAACGGTTTAGAACAATCGTCTATAAGTCTGGTCGTCAAGGTAATTAATTTACACGTCAGACTTATTAAGTTCGTTTGACATCTCCGTTGAAGTTTTGTAAGCGAATATTATTAGCAAATATTTCAGTTAACTATTAATGTTTCTAATATCGCTTGAAACAATTCTTCACGATAATTTACAACATTGTGTATGATAATAATAATATTTTAACGATTAACGTCAATGCACTGGTACTTATTTCCAGACATTCTATAGTAAAATTTCCCTACAAGCGTTGCCTTCACACGTAGTCGCACTTTCCAATCGGCAAATTAAACGTTTTAACTTTGGAATCTAAATATAAAAACGTACACTGAGCCCCAAAATATCTCTATACCTCGCACGGACAGTACGAAAAGTACAGAAAGTAATTGATCGCACTTATACATATGAGAATAACTGATCCCATATAATTTTATGTGTGTAATCATAAAGATAATAATTCTTATGTTAACCTTAACCAAGAGGAATACTACTAACTCTTTTTAAATATAAATGTTGTCTGTACGGTTACTTGACGCCGTTACATCAACGTCCAATCGTTCTGCAATTCTGTTCAAACGGATTATTAATTATGTGAAAACACATATGTGCTTATATATAAACCTTACAGGTTATTCACAGACCTTACAAGTTGAATCGAGGTGGTTCAAACTCCAATTTTTCTTTCGTTTCTTGCATATTTGCAGTTATGCATTATAAAGATCATGAAAACCATTAATATATTTGTATGAGAGATTATTCCACAGGATATCTTTAATGAAAACAGTACGATCCCCGGTAGTGACAACCAATAGAGTTAAGAGTTTCATTTAATATTCAATAAATATAATACGAGTAATGTCACAGTTGCAAATTACCTCAGTATCATCATAATGTATGACTGTTGAACGAAGCTGTGCCTCACACAACTTGCCGAAAAAAAGTTTAGAACAAATTTTGTTCTAAATTCAAAATCGATGGTACACTTTAGTATACAGTACAATTGACGGATGAAAAGCAAGTGTGTTATCACATAGGTAGCCGTTAAACTGACGTAAATGTTTGCGATATATTTTTTTTTATATTTTGTTAAGTTATTGAAGGGTCACGTGTCGCGTGGCAAAAAGTCACGTTGACATTTACTACACGAACGTGTGGAATGTCAAGTCGATCACCAAGAATTAGATTGGACTAATCAGAATAAAATTAATCAGTATTAGTCAACAGCATTAAGTTGTTAAATTGTATTTAATATAAAAGTCTGCTTGTCTGTTAAATTTGATGTTTAATTTAGTTAATTAGTGCCTTTAACTAAACTTTGCTGATATTTGACCTTTCATGTATAATATTATTTTATTCGAAGTCACATGTATAAGTGTCTTAATCTTTTTGTAGTCACTGATCACATTCTGAACTACCAAGATCCCTCGGACCCCAGTCGAACAGAATTGTAGGAAAACGAAACGTTTATGTTATTCGGCCATTTATAGGATTCAAAAAGTGTCTAGATGAGGATAGGTCACGGTGTATGAACTTACAGTGGTCCATTGCTTTTGATGTCCGAAGAAAAGCCAACATGGTCTTGACATGCGTCACTTGGGCGGGTAATAAATATGGTACCGGTAATGTAATTAATTTTTTAATGCGCTCGTCCTCAACGCTCCTCGTACATAATTTTGGAAACGCGTGTTACACCTCGTGTTTGCCCGCTTGTATAGTCGGACCCTAGACGCGTTTACTTATTAGCCGACCGTATGAGAGTGTAACGTCAGACTGACTATACATGAAGGGAGAATTCGCACGCAGGTGCTGGGAACACTGTTCGTGATAAGTCTATCGACCCCGATCTTCCTGGCGGTGGTCCTGCCCATCGGCATCGTGTACTACGTGATCCAGCGGTTCTACGTCGCGACGTCGCGTCAGCTCAAGCGGCTCGAGTCTGTGTCGCGGTCGCCTATATACTCGCACTTTGGCGAGAGCATCACTGGCGCATCTACTATCCGCGCATATGGTGTCACAGAGAGGTGAGGTTTTCATTGTAAATGATATTGTTTCAATGTTTTTGTGATGGATTATTTTTCTAAGGTTATAAAGCCGGGGCGCTAACGTGTAGACAAGATTTATAATTGTCAGTGGTCACTGCCGTACATCTATTATACTTGGAGTGTTATCGACAGGTAAGCCACCCCCGAACTGGCGCTCTGAATTCAGCGATTGAACCTAGAGAAGGTTATATGAGAATTGAACAAATATATACTTACCACCACCAAAGATTCTACTACTACATAATAAGGATTGTACATGCCCGCACTACGGGTCGTGTCTTGGCAAGGGCATACTTAAAAGACATCATGCACGGTTACGATCCGAGGATAAACTATTCACTAGTAACTGGACTACGGGGTCAACTTCCTATGTACCTACTTGTGTTGATGGCTTGTCAAAGAATCTTAGTTCCTCAGTTTGAGCTGTTTACGACATACGGCTCTTGACTGATCTAGAAACAGATTGATTACCTACTTTGATTTTTTGCATGTCAAACGTAATGTTCGTAACAAACTGGATAACCGTTTTTTAAAGTCAACGGATTGATATGTAATCGTTAGTGTTAATAATAAGTACGCTTTGTAACAGCGAGTGGTAACAAATCCTATTGAAAATTTCTTGTCGCCGCTTCTTAGACTGCAAACTTGAAATTGTGTGTTATGACCGTGTCCAGGTTTGTGGACGAGTCGGAGCGGGGCGTGGACCACAACCAGTCGTGCTACTACCCCAGCTGCATCGCCAACCGCTGGCTGGCGGTGCGGCTCGAGATGATCGGCAACTTCATCATCTTTTTCTCGGCCGTGTTCTGCGTGATCAGCCGGGAGACGATCAAACCTGGCCTCGTGGGGCTCTCAGTCAGTTATGCGCTCCAAGTGTGTACACAATAAATAAAGATTTGACAAATTTGATCTCATTTCAAAGATCATGCCAAGAGCCATTCAATACTATGGTCTCCGATATGTTCGTATGTAATATTCGTATTATTATTTATTGCATTAAAAAACAATTTTGTCAGATCACACAAACGCTGAACTGGCTGGTGCGCATGACGTCCGAGGTAGAAACGAACATTGTTGCCGTCGAGAGAATCAAGGAGTATGCGGAAACAAAACAAGTGAGCCCTTTACATTTCACAAAGTACCCTCCCAATATAAAAAGTGCATATTTGTAACTGAGTAAAACGTGTCGTTATTTACCCTTTATGTAACGCATTTAAAAAAAATGACCGCCGTAATCCGCGTCGACCCCTAATTTCACTGGTCGTGGTCAATTTTAACTTACGGCTACTGATTTGGAAGGAAGGAATCGTATTACTAACACAGTCTGTCAATGATTTGTAACTTTCATTGGAGAAATTATTGCCTAGGAGTATTTTATTGTATTTCTTGCGCAATACTTTATACTACTCCGATACTTTTTATCGGATTCGGTTACGGTTTCGGATATATTTTTCTTTCGGATATCCGATAATTTCGGTTACGGTTACGGAGCTCCATGATATCCCTAGTATGGAACAACCCGTTTTTAACTCATATTTTGTCTCGCTCAAGCCCAAAAGTGTCTATCTCCCGTGAGGAGAACGTGTGGTTTTCGGTGATAAAGTAGTTTTAGGAATACACATATCTTTTGAAAACAAACACTTTTATTCTTTTACACAATTCGGATTAGTAATTTTGCAAATTTACCTTTTTAATAATTTGATTAATGATTAAAAGATACTTAAGAACAATTCAATCTACAATCTGGCAGAGTAACGCCGTATAAAGAAATCGGTATAACACAGCAGAGGTGGTGTTCACTGTTGTGTTGACACCGCTGTCGTCTCCTTATATAGTTGCAGCGCTAGCCGTCGCCACGTTGTCGGTTGCCGGTGGGGGCGCCACTGACAGTAGTGTAATGCACTGTGCACTTGTGTTCGTCAGGAGGCGGCGTGGACGGTGGGAGCGGGCCCCGGCGCCGACTGGCCGGCCACGGGCGCGCTGCAGCTGGAGCGACTCACGCTTGGGTACCGGCCCGGCGAGCCCGCGCTGCGCGACCTCACGTGCGCGGTGCGTGCACGCGACAAGCTCGGCATCGTCGGCCGCACTGGCGCCGGCAAATCCACGCTCACACTGGGACTGTTCAGGTACTCTCACATTGGATTGTGTGAAAGGCCATGTAGCCTTAGATGGTAGAGCGCATTAACATCTGTATCATGATTACCTTTTTAACTGTAAATGGTACTCACGATTTTTGTGTCGTCTAGAGTACCCGTTACAGTTAAAATGTAAGATATCCATGATGATTGAGTTCAAATCGCATGATGACCTAGCCTTAACGTTATTAATATCTCAATTTCATCGATATTTTATCTGTTTTCTAAATAATGAATAGTACAGTTATATAGAGAAGTGTGTGACGATACATACTTGCACCGCGGAACAACAACGGCAGCTTAACACAATTATTGATTGCCGATAACTTTCGTGCTATCTAGTATTACTGTGTAATACAATGCCGCTTCTAAATAAAAATACGGGAACACTAACATTATCTTGGTTATAATTTCTTATTGAAGTTTAGTTTATTAAGTTTTGTTATTGTAATTGTATTTACTAATTTCATGTCAATAAATTTAATTGACAGGATAGTAGAAGCGATGAGTGGCAAGATTCTGATAGACGGCGTCGACATCGCCACAATCGGGCTGCATCAGCTGCGCGCGCGCATCACCATCATCCCCCAGGATCCGGTACTGTTCTCGGGCTCACTGCGGATGAATCTCGACCCGTTTGGCGCGTACACTGACGACGAGATCTGGCGCTCGTTGGAGCATGCGCATCTCAAGAATTTTGTACAGGGTAAGCGCGCACGCGGTCACATGAATCGGGTCATTTCAAAATGATAACGTAAAGTCATCGACGAACCCGTAAGTCATTGATCACCTGCCGAGCAAAATAATACATAAATATTTGTTCTACTGTCGTGGGTCTATGTCACGTAACATTTATGTACATCCACATCACATAATGAGTGTACGTTATTTTAATAAAAAATTGCCGTTTTACTGATGAACTATCAAAAGCAAATACATGTTTCAAAGTTGATATTTTTTATGGTCTACGGTTATCATTTAACCAAATGATACTTGATAGTGATCATAGTAACCGGCACATTTTTTTTTATTGAAAAATATAACGGGTACATCGACACATGTGAGCCTGTCGTCCATCGTAATTTGAGTTCGAGACGGAGTCCTTAACAGCTGTTGCTGCATATTAGTATAAAAATAATTACGGGACACTTGAAGAACACTCCTGAGTATTCCTTCATACATGAAATCCCCCAAAGTATCATGTTTGGGACGCGACCAACCCACAAACCTGAGCCAAGAGAGATACGTTTGGACAATTTTATCCAGGTCTCCAAGCGGGGCTGCTCCACGAGATTGCCGAGGGCGGCGAAAATCTATCGGTGGGTCAGCGGCAGCTGGTCTGTCTGGCGCGCGCGCTATTGCGTAAGACGCCGTTGCTAGTGTTGGACGAAGCCACCGCCGCCGTCGACCTCGAGACCGACGACCTCATTCAGGTACAGCTAAGATTGGCATCACTGCGTTTTGACTTTGACCATATTACGATAAAAAAGCTAGCCGATTGAAAAAAAAAAAAAAAACAGGATAACCGACATTTGATTTATACGAAATCAGATTATCAATTCGTGAAATTGCTATTTTAAAATAAAACATTTTCGTATTCAATCAATAAATTGTGACTAGCTTCCATTTTATCGTTGGCATCAGGGTGAGCAGGCTGCACTAAGTTCCTGAGATACGCCGCACAATATAATATAATATAACAACCGCATACTTTGTTTCACACAGAAAACGATCAGGTCGGAGTTCTCCAACTGCACGGTGCTGACCATCGCCCATCGTCTCAACACCATCATGGATTCGACGCGCGTCATGGTGCTAGACAAGGGTCAGCTGGTGGAGTATGCTCCTCCTGAACAGCTGCTCCAGGATAAGAACTCCGTCTTCTACGGAATGGCCAAGGACGCCGGCCTCGTCAACTGAGCTCGATCACGCAAAGGGACTAATCTAGGAATAGCTCTAAACAAATACTCACTTACCCTGTCGGTAATCTTCATAATAATTCTCCTGTACATTATAAGAACGACAGCCGAAATATGAAAAAAAATAATCAAAGCTTTATTTATCTACTTACTGTAAAAATATTGTTACTCAATTTCTGCTAATTGAAGGTGCTTTATAAAATCCCCTATCATTTATATACGGAGTTTCGTATACATTTATAATTACATATTTTTACATAATTTTGTTATTAAAATCTAAGCGATTAACTAAATATTAATGAAAAATTACCGACTGGTGTGAGTGTAAATACGATTTATTACATTAAAAGGCTCTCCCTTAACAATGTTTTCTGCAACAATGCAACTTAAACCGAAGTCCATGACTAAAGGGAATCAACTTAACGTGATTTTAATTTTCAATTAAAGAGTTATCGTTCTGTACTTTCATGTACGACTTGTTAAAAAGCACCAGGGGGGAGTCCTTTTGCGGGCAGCACAGACATCACAATAAATGAAAATCCAATAGGACATATACCCGTCGTAAGATCCAACCCGAGATGCTTCAGCATCGTTACAGACTGAACGATACAGTCGAACCGGTCTCACAGAAAACTACTTATGCATTCCACTGATTTGAGGTCGATTTGTGCTCATCAGATGGAAAACGCAGAGAAGTCTAATGTATATATATATATATAGCATTAATTACCTGACTCGAATTTTGAACTCGGAATATTGGCGGCATAGATGAACATTGTGAACATGCTGATGTGATAATTTCGTCATCTAAATCCCTTGACTTGATCATGTAAAGGTGTACTTTTCTCCACTGTGTCAGCCCAGGACTCTAATTTCTCGTCGAGCTGTACACGTGTAGGTCTGTGTGGGGTTTTGAAGTTAAACGGCAGCAATACTTAAGAGTCAATTGTGTTCACAATGTAGATTAGGGTTAATAGTTTTTTCACGTTTTATGGATGCATTTTATCTTACTCAAATGTTTTATACTGAGATTTGAAGTATCATTACGCACGCTCACTTATATATTGGCGTAGAGATTTTAATAATATTGTATAGAGAAATGGTTTTAATAATATTATCACGTAATAAGAATCTTATCACGAATTACCGCATTAAATCCGTGTCTAATATTATAAGATACTAAAATTATTATCTCAGTTAGAGACATCGTGTGGTGACTTAAAATAACATTTGTTACGTACAATAATAATTAGAATTAAGTTTTTGATTTTCGTTTGTACAATACAATTTTATGCTTATATTAAAACTAGTTTAGATACGCATGGACGTGTGTATTACAATCGATTACTTAATTATAACGGTAAAAAATCATGTACTTATATCTGAATACTGCTGCAGTAGCTTTAAAATTGCCTTACGTCTAGCTTAGACATTTTTGATAACGCAATTCAAAAATTAACAAGTTGAGATTAAGGTTGAATGTTTACTTAAAACTGACATGTGATCACATTTGTATGTAACAAAATAGTATTAAAGGTATTGTGTGCATTTTTTTTCCATTTTATATGACGACCTGTTTATACTGAATGTTTCGAAATTATATTGTTTTCACACTATGCCATAATTATATGCATTTAACATACCTCACAGTTATATATCCTATTACAGTTTACTGCGCGGTTACTGCTAACGTCTGAAGCCGCAAAGCGGATTAATTAAATTGTTATCGTTCACTTACTGTTGCTAGAATTACCTGTAGTTGTTAGTTGATTTTTTTCTGTTGGCACTATCAATGAACCCATTAGTGGTACTGAAGGTGTCTTCGATCCTATCCCAAAAACTGCCTCGTCTCATGTTACAGTCGAGCGATATGCCACTGTTAAGAACGTTAGCTATAGTGGTGCCATGCAAATCAGGTTGTATATGCTTGACTTTCACTATAGAAACAATCGCAACGGTTTCCTGAAGCAGCATGTTCAAATTCAAAACCATTTAATCATATAGATATTCTGTAAATACATTTATGCACGTCATTTGTTGCTTCTGCTACCGTTTCGGAAAGCTGCTTTAACATCGAGGAGAAAAAAAATGGGAAAGAAACTACCTACCTACCTACCTACCTTATTTCAGGTACTCCATCTGCTCTAACTTAATTGTATTAGTTTGAAAGAGATTGCTCTCTTCAGTAATAAATATTGTACTGCTGTTGATTGTTATATTGCTGGTTAACAATAAAGAAAACTTATTGTATTATTATTAAACGACGATAGTCTATTTATATCGATACGTTTGTATCCAAGTATCATATATGATTGTTTCTGTCAAAGCAATCGACTTTTACGTCCGCAGCAACAACTATCGCTCTTCGACGGCACTGCTTTAAACGTTGGTGCGGGTAACACAGTAAAATATTCCATCTCGATCTTTAGAAGTAACGATACATATCACCACCCTGAACCAGAGGTTAACACTATTACATCTCTGGGGGATCATTAGCCGACTACAGATTTCAAAATGTTATATCGGATACTAGCTCCAGGTACTCTTTTCTCATTTACTGGGCGACAACGCATTAATTACTTTACCGATGTCCATGGGCGACGGTGGCCAGTTAACATCAGGCGGCTCGTGTTTCGGCTATTTTCATAAAAAAGGTGGATTGCATTTTGGCTCGCTACTTTTATACTAGTATTGATTAATTCTATCGGCTGCTTTCCAGCGTCAATCAAGCTATAAGTGAAAGCAATTATACAATGCATTTTTTGAGCCATACTCTAGTGCTTGTCATTTTAGAATTTCAGTGATTATCTTGTGGACATAATATAATATAGTTCATGGAAGCAAGTGTAACGTTTTACTATAGTTTACTCCAGCATAAAGACTGCTGATCTAGGACATATTAGTATGGGTTATCTGACTTGTAATTTTTTGTTATATACTTTTATGAATTAGATATATATATATATATATATATTTTAATTTGGCC
Source organism: Agathymus mariae mariae (assembly GCA_018251895.1). Lineage (NCBI taxonomy): Eukaryota > Metazoa > Arthropoda > Insecta > Lepidoptera > Hesperiidae > Agathymus > Agathymus mariae. Next base: position 3,329 of record DWPT01002014.1, on the reverse strand, counting down.
GAAATAGTGTTAAATATTTATTTAGGCACTGTTTATTCTCAATGACGAACATTTTTTGCTTTATAATAATTCTAGCTAATTAGAATGAGTTCCCATTGGGTCGTGAAAAATAGTGTTGTGGCTTGTATTGTAAAGCAAGCTTGTACTTACAATGAAGCTTCACCGTTACGACGCGTACGAACATGTCCAAATCCTTGTTATATTACGACAGATTGTTAATACCATAGGAACAAGCCCAATTAAAATCACAACACGGAGGAATGTAACCTCTACTCCGCTCAGTGGACAACGGCACTCTGGGTGTAATGGAGCTCCGTGACAGTATCCGATAAAATGTTTCGAATAATTTTAGATAGATGCAGTCTACATAAAACACGTTATGATAGGTTTTCGCCCGCCGATATGATACACTAGCCGCGTCATTCTCATTTTAGACAGTTTTTATTATGTCACCTTTAAAGTGTGATATTATAATCATAGAAAAATAATAGTTTTCTATATACGTTATACCTAGATTTAATTGTCAAACTTTGTTAATACATATATCCATATCCGAAACAATCGGATAATATAATTTCATACCCATAACCGAAACCAGTAAAATATTATTCATATACTAAATTTCATATCCATAACATCCCCAAAGAGCACTGAGGGCGACAACGTCACCTGTTCTAATTAAGGTGGAAGAGGCATCGGGAGTAAACGTATTATTAGTTCACTGGTATTTTCATACAAACCAATTTAATATAAGATAAACATTTTTTTGCTATTGACATTAAACAGACCTACCTACTTTTTAAATTTTATGTTTTGCAGGTGCAATGCAATCGCACAAAGAAAAATAATATGGTCTTACAACCACAAACAAGGTCCTTTTTGTCGAATTTACCGAGTAGCTATCCTTGCCATTGTTGTAAATAAATGTTAATCCAATATTTTAAGTAGCTAAAACATTTATCTAACGGTTACGTATTGCAAATCCAGTGTAAATCAGTATTTGTAATCTAAAAATACATTTCCCACATTCGTGTTTTATCATTGCAATTTTTCGTCTGTTCAAAATGTTTCAGCGCAAAAACAACATTGTTCAAGGTTATAATTTACCATTTGTTGCAAGCTTATAAGTTGAACTTTCTTTTTTGTTGAGAGATTATGCAAGAGAATTTATTTTTTAAGTAGAAGTAACAGGTTTAAAGGTAATTGAACGATTTTTGTTATAATAATAGATTAGTCATAATTATTTTTTATAAATTAATGTTGCAATAAGTTAACAATTTCTGTACTTTACTTAAAATAAACCTTCTTCATTCTTCAGTCTACATTAACATGTGTTATGGATATGTATTCTGCAATAAAAACAATGTATTATTTCGAACTTTTTTAATTAATAAAGTAAAACCAAAAAATTACACCTCTTTTATGGCCATTACCATTGGCTTCAACCCAATAGCGATCCATTGTTATTGAGAAAAGTCTACAGCACCATATTGCTCCAATATGAATTGGCAATTGAAATTAATGAGTGCCAAAATTTTATTGATATCATCAACTCATGGCAATCATAGATAAAATTATTTAAATAATTCAGGTTGCACTGAACTCTAGAAACTCAGATCAATCCAGACATGCTGTTGTGGATGCCAAAAGCCACTTTTTTACTATTTCAGTAGTAACAGTTTCATATGACATACATACTCTTTAACATAATTTTGCTGACTGTAAAATCACAGAATAATGAAATAAGACATGTCCTATCAATTTGTGGATTGTGGATGAAAAACTGAAGGTTCTACCCAAGCCAAATTTTCAAATATTAAATTAAACTATAAAAACATGTGACACTGGTAATTTTACAAGCCCAATTTTGTTTTAAGAATTAACCTTGCCTTTCTTGCATTTTGGTAATTATTATTTACATTACTTGCATAATATTGTTTTTGAGAAGAACTGTCTTTTAACTTCTCCTTAGTTTTGTTTGATTTGTAAGTATAAACATGTCATGTAATAAATAAAAGTTGATATTTTGACTTTGTTTCATCAAACTAGAGTATATTTTCACATTATTGTATTGAGTCTCAATATAAATTACCATTTGTCTGATCTTTTCAATCACAAACAATTCTCGTTAAGGCTGCAATACTTTCCAGCAGTGTCCCTCGCCATTCTAAGGTGACATTAATTGGTCATGGTCAATTTCATTTATTGTCTTTCCTTCTATGAATTCTTCTAAAATTCCTATTAGCTTTGATAACATATGTTTGTTGAGCTCATGTAATCTCAATATAGGCTTATGATCAGTATTTACTGTATAGAGAGCTAGTTGCAGTAATGAATATGATAATGTTTTCAAGTCACTAGTTCCACACACCAACTTTAATTTCCAGCTATAAGTATTTAATGTTTCACCAAATGCACAATTATAGTGAACAATAGTTGCATTGAGAAGTTCACTTTTCTTTTTTACTAACAGAGACACAAATATTCTTACTCTATCATTATCGTTAAACTTGGATTGCAATAGTTCGTTCACTTCATTTGTATTTAGATTAGTATCAAGAATAATGTTCTTTACTCCTTCCTTTAATGCTTTAATATCGGAGGCATCAAGTATTTTATAAATTGCAATGTGATTTAAATCATATAGGTTATCCAAGACATCTTCCAGTACCTGTAATATAATATTTGTTTTTATTTCACTGTGTTGAGACATTTTTGTATGTGAATATTTATAACAATCAAGCATATGTTATATTATGTTTTATTACTGCTGGGATGATGTGAATAACGGTGGCAGATTATGAGATATACATTAGCAATCATTCTTTTATGAAGAAGTCTCGAGATATCTTGATAATAACTATAAGTAATTACAATTTGAAGTTTGTGTACGTTGAAGGGACCTTGTGAGGTGGTGGACGATACCGAAGAATTGACAGATTTAAAATATTTACTAATTATAAACACTGATCATTGATTTTGATTAGTTACTTTTTAGGTATATTTGTTACATTCTGCACATTTATTGGCAACAAAAATTATTTTTAATGCTACGTTTATAAACGTATGTTTAATGTGAGTAGACACCATCAAACAAAACTGGCGTCACAACTCTGGGGTGCTAGTGATAAGTGTATTCTTTCACCAAGACAAAACAAACAACACGTTTCACGCAATCTCTAACGATTAATGAATGACGAACTTGCTCAAACCAAGTACAACTGATCTGAAGAACAGTAAAACAAATTAGACACTACCGTTAGTCAGTTATGAAAACAAGATTAATAACTAATCATAATCATTTATCAAGATTAGTAATCAGCAAATGT
>DWPT01002013.1:0-17090 GCA_018251895.1 Agathymus mariae mariae | reverse complement strand
AAAAAAATAAAGAAAAAAGATTGACAAAAAGAAAAAAAAAAGGGGTACAAAAAAACCTTACTCTTAACCTATTTTTTTTTTTCATATAAAATGTATTTATTTATTTAAACATAGGAAGAAAGCCGTTCACCATTAACCATTCAATCCTTGTTTTAATTCCATTTTATAACGATTAAATTATCGTTATAAACCTGCTCACCTAATATTGTACTTCATATTCTGAGTTCCATATTTGGTCTGAGTTCCATATTTATACTATTGTCTATCTATCAGTCACGATATCATAAGTTCACGTGACGTTAAATATTTTGTATTAAAGATCCCTCTAGTATTATATACGACACGTGCCTTTTTAAGTTATGCGCTCCGCGAAAGACTAGAATCACTTGCTGACGTCGGTTTTCGCATTCGACTATGTTGTAGATTTTTTTAAGTAAAGAATTAATATTTTTTACTATGTAAAGTGCGCTTTACCATCAAACAGTACATGGCCATTTGAAATCCTGTGGGACTGTATTCACTTTAATTCAAAGTGTACATATATATTTACAGGTATCTGAACGAGCTAAATACGAGTAAATTAACAATAGTAGATAATGTAAAAATGACAGATCTGTACAAGGTTAAATGACTTATTAGAGACAATATTATAACAATTAGGGTATTTAAAAATAATTTTCAAATATTCAATTATGTATGTATTGCATAATTTTTATACTTATTATTTCAAGGTAAATTTTAATCATCGTCATCTGCCTTACCTTACCGCATTATCTGGGGTCGGCGAAGCATGGCTTTTGCTTCCATCCATTGCGCTTTCATATAACGAAATAGCCGCCGGGTCCTGCAACTGCGCGTCGCTTCCGGGGGACTCCCTACTCCTATCACTCTCATTTCGACATACCTAGAGACATACTTATGATTTGGCAGGGGTTTTTTTATGACCGGCCGCCAACCAGACGTCAACCATTTTCGGGAGTGAGCAGTAGTCCAGCCAACTATGACTTTGGATGCCATAGGATGGCGATACATCCCATAGTGTTGCCCTGTTTCCGACAACACTCTACCAAATCGAGCTCTTCTCCGACGTTGCACCAGACGCACGATATTTGTACCGGATGTTGTCGCCTTTTACGACACTCTACAAGTCCATCTTACGATAGCGAATACTTGTATACTTACTCCGTCTCTGCATTTTATTAACGTAAAATTTAAGGCAAATTTTACTAACAGATGATAAAAAAAATATGTGAAATATAATACTACAAACAGATATAGCAATCTTTGAGAGAACTCATCTCAATAAAATGTTCAACACAATACAAGAAATATTTTTTTATTACATGAATTTAGTTAGTAATTGACCACAATCCCATTTGCTAGTAAATGTCGATGAAATCTAAGTTATTGAACGCTTTAACTTACAAAAAGCCTACTCACTCTCCTCTCGAAGAGTCCCACATTATACGTAGTCAGAAACACCGACGTAGGCAAGCTATTCAAGTTCTTTGCAGTGCGCATGTCGAATGACGATAAACAATTAAAAAATCTATTTCGTTAATGACGGTCGATAAATGTCGTGCTCCTTCATTTTTCGACTGTCGTTAATTACGTAAAAACGACATTAGATCTACACCTACACCTACTAACTAGAATCAAACGCGATCGATTTAAACAACTTACTGATATCTTCGTTTCCGTTCTTGGCGGTGCTGAAGGATATAATGACTTTGACGTTGTCGCTGAAGGCCATGGACTTAAATTCTTCAGTATCAGAAGTAGCTTCCGTGAAGAGAACGTGATGGGGGATAATGTGTCCATCGACTACTTTTCCGTCGATCAGATCTGATCTGGTCCTTGGCTGCAAAAATGATTGTATTAGATATATTTTACGTTTATAGCTTTTTATAGCATAGTGTAATATTTGGGGCTGGTAAACAGGTAGACGTTTAAAAATGGCGGCCGAAGAAGATTCTCAATACCAGGGTATCATCAATGGAAAATAGAAGTAATGGAGTTGCATCTTGACTAACTTTCCAACATGTTACACATACGTAAAACTGTTTAAGATTAATTAATTTTAAGATTGTTTTTAGTGAGATAATAACTGGCAGGTCAAATAATTACCATTGTTTAAAGTACAATATTTACTCAAAAATTATCTTATCAAATAATATTATTTGAAAGTCTATAAATTGTAACCTATTAATATACCTAGGAGACGTGGTACTCTTCAATAATATTATATTGTTCGTTACGGTCTATATAACCATTTACCTTGAAACCCTCGTCAACTGGGATGAAAAACGTGTGCTTGCCGTCAGCATTGAAGACCTCCTTCTTGTGAAGTTGATTAACCTTCTGACGGAAAGATCTACAAAAATGGCATATATTGTATTGGCACATCCCATCATCTCACTACTCCTGCTGGCGGAGAACTATAAGTGTGACTGTACGGAATCCAAAGCAGAACACGCCCCAAATGACAAAAAAATGGTTCAGAAAAGAAATAGCAAAATTTGTTCAAATTCTTTACACTGTTAATAAAATAATTACACGTTACTTGATCGGTTTGTAAGCTTAAGCTTGCTTAAGCTCACTGACCTCTTCCACCACCACAACAACTATCCTACTATAAGGCTTGGGAATCTTCTCAGAATGGCAGCTTAGGCTATTCACCACACTAGCCCATTGCGGATTGGCACAATTCACACGCCTTTGAAAACATTCACCAAAATAAGAGATACTTTATTGATTAACTACCTAACCTTCACATAATTATCTTAATGTTCCTTATGACGTGAAAGATTTTTGTATAAATAACGATAAAAACTTCGGTAGTCTATACACTTCTTAAGCATATGAAATTCCAGTAATCAAAACTTAAAAATTTGTTTAAATGTTTGTTATTTTAAGTGTACATAATTATATATTTAGTGTTACTTAAATACAACCAAATTACAAACAAATACGTACTTGTATTATTAAAGATGTAAATTAAAAGACACAAATATACTGCACGTATCACGAAAATTGTAAGAGATTTTATTGTAATAATATACACACAATATTTTTTTGTGATAACGTTTGAAATTTACGTCGTATAATAATTATAAACAAGGTATCCTACATGTGGCAAACCTCGAGCCGTTAGTAATCTTAATTGTTAATTAGCTGGCTATCAGTTGGCCGACTCGTTGGAAGCTTAGAGTGTATTGCAATTCAGTTAAGTGCCAACTCTTATTAGATACTAATTTATTTTTTAGTTGCGCTAAGAAAGTTGAAACACGCAAACACCTAATAACGTTAGCTTAACATTCTTATGAGTCGTTAGTAGAACGATAAAATATGAAGTATTCTTTGAATTTTAAAACAATTTTGATTATTTTTGTTATTGCATTTAAAAGGGTTATTAGTGTTGTATATTTTTAGTTTTTGTATATCTATATGCATTTTATATAAGTGATTCTTTTACTAATACCTATGTGTGAAGGTTAAAGGTTAAAGCTATTACATGATTACTTCGATGTAATCATGTCAATCCATCCAATATTCGAAAATCCTAAATCTCTATCAACCTACCAGATTACGAGCTGGCCATTATCCAATAGTCGACATCTCTTGGGAGCTTTAAAGTGCATCGCTATTCAGTTAAGCTCGAAACTCATTGGTTACTAATTTAACGACTATAGCTGCACTGGAGCAGTTGAACACGCGAATACGTAATTATGCGAAAATCCTCGTGAATTGATAATTCATTTCAATATTGGTAACTTCGATGGCTATAATTATAAAAGGACTCATCGTAGGGTATTTTTATAATACTGAACTAATGGAGGTATACCTGGACGTTTGTCCCACTGCAATGGGATGCGTGCACAGATTTTGAGGTTTCCACTTTCATGCTAATGTCCTATTTTTACCACTTTCATATTCGTGTATTTAACTTTTACAGTTGTGCAGTTACTTAACTAGATAAACTTTAATGGAATTTTATACTACAATGGCCGAGATGGAAAATAGAATTGCTTAAAGGAATGTTATATAAACTTCTCCTGCTTTTTCTTCAACTTGTTTTTCTTCGTTAGTATTTTTGTGAAATTTTAATCTCATTTTTGTAGTGTTTATCGATTTACCTTAGTCTGTGCTGGCCTATATCGAACACATCGGAATGTTCCAGAAACTGATAGGCATTAGGATTATATGCCGGCGAGCCGTTCGGACTGGGCCCATGTGGTTGAAGAGGCTGCAATACTTGATCTATCACGTGTAATACCTAAAACCGGAGTATTAATTAACTCACACTTAAAACAAAATTTTATCTAACACAATACATATTTTCAAAAACTTTAAAGATGTTGACGCTTAGAATACCATGTTAACTTTCCTGTGCAAGGGTTATTATTATTTTTTGTTCGTTATTTTCTACAATGGTTGATATATTTTGAGTTAAAATAAAAATACTGACACAATCTAAGAACAATACGTTATTAATAAAAAAAATTCATTTGTAAACGTCATGTAATACTGTCAATAAAAAATTCTACGACAAAAATATTTTATTGCAGTGTGGTTTAACAGAGCAAATATTATGTTTGGATCTGAATGTGGGTATAAGTGGTGTAAAAACGTGTTTTATGTATTTTTTTTGTTCATACCAGACAAATTAACAAAACTAACATATATACCCAGAACCATACGACCACCTGATCATCTCATTATCCGAACGACAAGGGTCATCAAGAAGGCCGGTGGGATTCGCACGTGGTAGTAATGACATTCCTTTTAATTGAAAATATAAGCATATTTTATATATTTATGCTAAAAAAAGACCTTTAAAATGAAATCCTAAGTAAAACGATGGTTGTTATAATTTATTAATTGTGTACGTTCAATTTAACGTACGTTAAATAAGATAAAATTTTGACACACCAAATTTTGTTCTGATGACCAATATCTAACGTCAAGTTCACACTGTGCTGTAGAAATAATAAAAATATAATAATAAATATAAAGAGACAATAAAAATATAGATGTAAAATTTCCAACGATAAAAAACAAGGGAAATCACAACTTTAAGTTTTTACCTAATTAGATTAATTATTTTGTAGTTTTTTAAAATCGATTAACTGCTCATTTTAATTATTCGATGATGATTTAGTGATAAAATATCCCTTACCTGAAGTTTCCCATTTTTATTAGGTGCCTGATACGACTTAGAGACATCAATTTTTGCATTGTTGACGTAAATGTCGTCATGCATAGTGTCATGGCGGCGCGTGATCCATAGCGGCGGGTTCCCTTCCAGCTCCGAGGAGATCGCGTTTTCCAAGTTTGTTACAGTCGTGGCTAGATTTGCTGTTAAATTATAAATAAGGACAGTTCATATTATTTGTAATGACTTGATCTTTATGTTGCGTCGAGTATCATTTATTGATATTTACGAAAATATAAGAATTACCGAGAGACATAAGTAAAAGGCATTTGACCTATTATTTTGTTGATCATTGAATTATTCTGAGTTCTTAATTTCTATTTATTCTAAAAACTTTTACTTATTTTCAGTATTATGTAAGTAGAAGTAAATGTTGCCGTTTTCAACCCATAACACTCTGGTTTCGTATGATGGAGTGCATCGTGACAGGCACTGCACGCTTTTCAAAACTCCCAGGGGTGCAGATTTCCTTAAGATTTATTTACAAAAGCGAGTAATAAATAATTTCAAATATTCATATAATTTTTATATATATGTTTTTTCTAAACTACCTATACCAATTATCTGCGTTATTAATTTCCAAATGATAATTACACATATGATATAGAACTAAGGAGTCATCCATTTCGCCGTTGTATCTTTGGAACGCTTGGTTGGTTGGCGCGAATAATGTCATCTGGCGGTATTGCAGGCTCATGTTGGCCAGCACGCTGCGTTCCAGAAGAGCCAGGAACTGTGAACAATACAAATTTATTCATAATAACTTTTTTCTAAGGCAAAATAAACAATGTTATGATGTGAAAATTCGTTGTATGGCTTGTATGGCTAATCTTTATACGAAATTCAATTAACAGTATAATGAAGTCTGTAGGCATTGGAAGAAATCCAAATTGATTACAATTCCACCTCTGACGCCTATGTGAGATACATTTTTACACAGGAATTTTAATAACAGATTCCTGCCTTTCTAAAGCAACACAAGTCAACATTCCGCCAGTGATTAAAATGTCGGATTTACTTAGCAGACACAGTGTAAACTAGTACTATTATATTTACGATGTGAACTAGTGCTACGAGCATCAGCTAATAAAGTAATCTCTTTGTAAGAACATTTTACGCTCTTTCCTTGAAACGAAACATTTCTACACACGAAACCGAGCAATAACCAAATGGACCTGAGATTTATTTGCGGCATGGCGGTCCTGCGGTTAGCAAGCACTATTAACAGTATAAGCGAGCTAATGCTTCAATCCCTGGAGACAATTTAAAATTCATATCACTGAATAGGTATCTGAGCAATTAAAAGCTAATGAAAATGTTTATCCGAGGCTTAATTGGACTATTACTGTTAGCTATGACTGTTTTTTTATTAGTATAATGCATATTTAAATATAATATTAAGGAAACAAACAAATATACTAAAACTTATTTATTTACGCCATGACATCAGCTATCCCAAAAACAAAAGTCCGACATGCCCCATCACCCCGTCACTTGTTTTTCCCCACGCCCCCCCTGCGCTGTACCTCTGCACCGCCGCCTTTCGCCATTCGTCTACTGCAGCTAAGAGGCCTGCAGCTATCTGGTGCACGGCGTGTAACAATAAGTATTTCTATATACCATACAATAATTCATGAGTTTTTATATTAAAACATGGATTATATGAAACCCTTTTATCCAAATCTCTTTACCTTTAACCTTTCTGGGTGAAATTCATTTCAATAAGCGATAACAATTTATATTGGCACCTGGTTATTTATCGCAATATATCTTCCGGATCCAGCAAATTGGCTGTCGACGTCTTTGCAAACATAAAATGGAAAATCTTCGCCTGCTTTTCTCGGCTATTATTCGTATCGGTTTCACTCACGTTAACATCCCGATGTACGTATTTCAACCTGAATATCTTTAACACAACCCTTAGTTATTTGATTTTATTTTATGGGAAAAATTGTATATCGTTTATATTAAATTGTATACAACGGTTATTGTACGGACATTATGATTAGGATCTACGCTTTATTTACACATAATCTAAGGTAACGATTTACCTAAAAATAGCAATGAAGGAAGTACGATATAACCTATCGCATTACAAGTTCACATTAAGTGGAATATATTCTCAAAATCTGTGAATGTCAGACGCCTTTTCATTGCTGTGTTTTCTAAACCCTTAGTGTTGATGTTGTACGTATAGTATTTGAACCTTAATGTTACCCGGTGAATTCGGGTTCTTGATTTCAATACTCCAAAGAAACAGAACCTATTTCTTTCAATGTTTCTGGCAACTGTTTTAGGACTCTGTGTATACTAAATAGCGTCGGCAAGGCGCCGCAATGCTACTGACATGGACTTGGCAACTTGTGACAACATCGTAATATGCTTTCAAATTCTCACATAGAAATGTTACAGATTTTATAGCAATCAGTATTTTAACTACGTTATAAGAAGGTTATGTCTCTATATTTTGTATTTTGTGGTTCAATATTTTCGGGAGAATATTTCAGCTGTCAAGCTCAAAGTACCTTAAATTGCAAAATGTTCACATTGTAATACACTCACAATAAATCACCTTCATTTCGACAGCCTGTAGGCCGATGTTTCGTCAGAAAATGTGGATTGTGGTCACGGCCAAACGGCGAAGACTTAAATTCATGAGAAAGGATAGTTAAATATTTCTCCTTATGAACTATATCCGCTCATTGTCAGACGTACGTAAATAGTAAAACTTTATAGGCTGTAAAACCTGCTACGGTTCGACTGGGGAACTACTATCAACACATTGTGACTTTAAGTAGCTTTGCGTTCCGTCGTAAAGCTTAAGCCTTTGTACAAATACTTGTTTTCCGTATACGTTCTAAATATGTGATTAAGAATTGGTCTATAAACAAATTATAAAATTTGTTATTAACTCAACTACAATCACATAATTGATTATAGTACTAAGTACTACAATACCATATACATCGGATCCTTACGTAGTAAACAATCGAATATGGGTAAAACCCATTAAACCCAAATAAAAAAACAAAAATTAGATAAAATGATATTTTTGAAAAGGTTGCCCGTTGTAATGCCGATGCGAGGCCACAAACAGAATTCCGAATCCCTACCTCTAAACAAAGCATTCTACGAAAGTTATACATAGCTATGCAATTATTTCAGTTATTCAAGAAAGTATGATAAAATTGTACTATTATTCTGTTAACTACCTCTATCATACTGGTATTATGTAACTTTTAGATTATGAAATTCATTATCCATAAGTAAAAACTTAGCGGTTGACAAAAGTCCAACTCAAACAATATTTTTAATTAAAAGGTAAGTTTTGTTTATTTAAAATTACGACAGGAGACCTTTGTCAGTTATAATCTTTATCGGCGATTAATAATAATAAACAATATTTAATTACAATTATATTAATTATAGCTTTTGTTATTAAGGTTTGAGAATTTAATGATAAGTTACTTCTGTGAGGGAAAACTTTGTAATTTGCACACCTGAAGGCACCCCAGAATGTTCTCAAGTAATGTGAAGTTTACCAATTCGCACGCGATTATTGTAGTCCATTGTAGTCTTTATTTCTCAAATTAGAAAAGAAAATCGGAGCCCAATAGCGGGACAGCTACGAGCATATTGAAAATATTTCAGTATTTACTATGTGATTATTTATTTTTTGGGATTATGGAGGTTAAATTGTTTCTTCCATATTATGTTTCCGTTCTTCTGTCAGCTGAATAAAATTAATTTAAAAAATAAACACAATCTATCTACAGTATTCATGTAACACATTCTTATGTTATGTATAAAGCATACGTAAACGATTACATGAAAAATAAATAAACAGCTACGTATGAAACATTATTATATTGATTTCTTCAATGTCGAGGCAACCGTATCGTGTAAAATAGACGCGCAGCGGCGAAAAGTGATTTGGCGCCGAAGCAACCAATGCCCCGAATTCATACAAACCCAACGCCTTACATTTGAAAACTTGTTGGCTCAACCCGCATGTTATCATATAAAACACAGCGCAGCCAAAATTTGGCAACGGCCTGCGCATAAAACTGCTTTGCAGCAATGTTTCCTGAAAATATTACGCAATGTAAAATGTAATCGAGTACAAACTGGAGCGATGTAATAAAAGTTATATATCGCACGTACATTTCATATATTTCATTTATGAAATTTTAAAATAATCATGGAACAGAATTCACAAAACGTTATTTATTTGGATAATTAAGAAAAAAGTATGGATTATTTATTTTAATTCCTTAAGTCATATTGTGAAATTCCTGTCATTAAGTCGTATTTCGTTAATCGTTGTATTATGAAAGTCGTACGCCTTTTATGAAAACAACAGTAGAATAATAAATGTTGGATGTTTGTATGTGTATGATATATAGTATACATAAAATAAATGAAAAATGCATAAGACTTGTTCTTGTTATTTCCAAACAATGTCGTCTATATACCCAAAAAAATAAAACTATTAAAAGTGAATCAATATCTGATACTTTTTCATTCGCTAGGCGTTATAACGAAGATAAACTTTTCCTTGGTACGCTTGGATCGAGGAATCTTAAAATATCTTTTCTCTTTGAATATGGAAATTAATTTTATTTGTTGAAGTCGTTTTGAACAGTAACTTTTGTTCTATGATTTAAATGAATTAACATTGTAGAGGACTCTTCATAATAAATTTTTCATTTTTTTTTAGAAATATGGGGGAACCAAAGTAAAAATCTCGATAGGGTTTTGTAAACATATCCAAAAATCTTTTGTTAAATGTTAAAATAAAAGGACTTAGGATTTTTATTTAGATATTCTTAGAAGTTACGGGTAAAATCTTTCTCTAGCTGGGTTCTACATTTCTGTTCTAAATTTTAGCTTCAGTAAGTTGGAAGTTGTTGGAAGAGATTAATAATACAATATATATATATGAATGGATAATAATGTAATATTATATATGTATGTTCTATGTATGTCCCTTAACCCAACTCGATTCATTAAATATAAGTCATGTAGATAATATTAATACATTTTTAGTTTCTAATTTACACCCGAAAATAATATTTAAATTTGTTTATTCACAGTATACGTCCATCATTGCATCACCTTAGTCTGCATTTATAACAAACCGTATAAAAAGTATAACAGACCGAAAGACGAACCCGCAAGTAATCCTATAATTACTATTTTCCTTAAAAACCAACGAACTTGTAACTTTTCAAGATAAATATTGCAATAAAACCATCAAAACTGGAACACTCTTACAAAAGTGACGTTGTAAATAATCGTAATTTAAATGAGCCGTTCTAAAATCGTATAAAATCTTAAATAACTATGTAGGAGTGTTATTTAAGATTATTTGTCGTATATCATATAAGAGTATTAGTCGATGAAAAATTACCGATAAAAATGTTGCAAACTCCAATAATTAATTGCGTTAACGTTGCCCTGGAGCAAAATACGTTGTAATTTTTATTATCAAATAACAACTTTTACATTATACAAACGTGAAATATTCCTTTTGCACTTATGATTATTTAACTTTTAGCTACAAATTTACTATAAGCGATTCTTAGGAAGCAGAAAGACTTCATGAATGTCTTTTGAGACAGAAATTTCAGCACCAATTGTAAAATATTGAATTCAAAAATTTTCTTTTCAATATTGTATGAATAAATTTGACGTTCGCAGGCCACGATTGACAGCAATCGATCAAGTTCAAACGCGGTTAGGAATTCAATGGGTGGTATTCAGTGGCAAAGATTTATGAGAGCTTCTCTGTTTTGGAGGGTACATTCAACCGTCGGACCTGATTGGTTATCGTTAAGTAATAGTTGTTAAGTTATGTCAAAGATTATTAGGCGACATGAGGATTTTTAAAATTGATAGGCTATAACAGCTTCTCTGGAGCAGCGGTCCTCTAGACCATCTCAATTATGAGCAGATACACGTGCGGCAGCTCGCTAATGGGTTTAAACTTAATGATTTTCCAAACAGAAACAACATAACCCTACTTGGTGTACCAAAGTTAAGGAAAAATAATAAAAAAGATTTCCATTTACTTTTATTTAGATAAGCCAAGTAAAAAAAAACCATTGCAATATTTTCCTACACATAATATTGATATTCTTATCATTTTATAAGAAAAACAATTATCGCAGGAAATCTAACATGTTTGTGGTTTTCTTAATATATAGAACTTTTTGTTCTTATCGACCTACTTAAAAATGCCCAGCCAAAACTATTGAAGCTTTGATTTTGATAGTTGAAGTAATTTGAATAACTTCATTAATATATTAATACAAGAAACTACAACTAAGATAAATTTATGTTGTCAATTGTTCGTCTTCATAAAGTTTATGTTCGTCCTCATTGTGTATTCCTATGACAAATTCCCAACCATCCTCTAAAACAGATCATTACTCAAACTTAAATAGTATATCCAAAACTATGTCGAGAAGGCAAACCCTTTAAACCTGCCCAAGAAGTTAAAATTGCCTTCCGTTTAAAATTAAAATATAGTCTATTACTTTTTTTTTATTCAAAATATATGGATTCGAGAACCAAGTAAGGAAATCGGAGGTTTTCCAGATTACTTTTCGCGAGCTATTAGCAGCAAATCATAAGAAATTAAATCTTGTGAGTACATTAATTGTATTATCACGCAAAATATACAAACAATACATAGTTGATTTATACTTGGAACTATACAAAAGAAGAGATAATAATAATTGAAAGTTATAGTTTACGTGCTAACAAAACCAGGACAACTTCTTTGTTTTATTAAATTGAATCATAAATTTTGCTTATTCTAGATTGGCTCCGATTTCGCCCTTGAACATTAGTAAGCGCGGTGAGCCCTTTTAATTAGGAAGATAGATACAAACAGTGTGTGGCCGTACAAGGGTCACCGCAAATGGATTATTACTGACTGGAATGACTTATTGCGAAAGGAACAATAGCCAGTTGTAATAAGGAGCTACCTAAGAACATTCATAACTGGAAGCACGTAACTTAATATATTTTTGTTGGGGTGTTCAAGAATTATGTTTGTATGTACTCGTAACTTGTGTAACTAGTAACTAGTGTCATTTTTATGTCAATATAATATTTTGACACATATTAAACAGTCATCATCTCAACACATATCCACGCTGTTGCTAGTTAGGAGATAAGAACACAATCCCCTTAATTAAAAGGGTGGATTGGTAGACTCGAAACTCCTATGGGAACGTTGTGGAGAGCTCTCAGATATACAGCTAGCAACGTGATGTTTACTTTCGCAGAAGCTACTGACAATTAATTAACTTCTGAGACAAACATAATGTACAAGTATTTTTAGTAATTATAAATATTTGATGGATTCTCACTCTGACCTTTGATCGGTAGAGCAACAATTGAAATATAGTGACAAGTTTGGACGACCCTGTATCCCACTCGGTATGATGTCAGTTGTCAGAAATATGTTAGAAATAGATACTAAGCGCAGTTTATTAGAATGAAAATATGATTACTGTCTTTGCTTGAAGTACAAATCTTTATTGATATTATAAATGGGGTGTGTATTTTGTGACTAAATGTGTACACGAACGGTGTACTCCGACATCACGTCACCTACTTGAAAAAATATTTTATCATTTGAAAAGTACATTATTCCGGATGGACATAGACTATATAGTAAAAACAATCTCCGTGTCTCTCTGTCTGAATGCGATAATCTCGAAAACGTTTTCATACGGTTTTATCAATAGATATACTGATCCACGAGAAAGCGTTAGATGTATAAGGTCAGGAATAAATAAGTTATCCGAAACGAAGCGACTGTGGGTTACTAGTGCCATATATAACACTAAATCTAAGTCTCAGAAATTATTATTTACTCGTACAAACTTTTTCAACAAATCTTACCTCCTGAGTACGAGAATTCTGGAAAAGTAAAATTCTTGGTTTTTTTTTTATTTTTATTTCATAGAATCTATCCTTTTCCCTAACAGGCCTTGATTTTTCAAAATCCAAATAACAAGCACCTACCATCAAAATTTCAAGCTTCTTGCGTTCGTGGTTTGAGTTATAACCGAGGTTTACACTCATCTCATGTGATTTTATGTACCTACATCAAAAACGACCACTTATCTACCGGATGGGGACCAATGTAAAAGTTTCTCTTTGCTACACGCATCATGGATTTTACTCGTATAAAAGATAGTGCTTGTCATATGTTAGATTTAATTCAATCTATGGATTCATCCAATATATTATAGGTGACTGTAATAAGAAAGAAAAAATTAAAAATAAAGTAGTTCGTTAAATCCGGAGTTAAACTACAAAGAGTTGTACAATTTTTTTTTACATAAAATAAGTTAATACTTGACTACAATCCCATCTAATACTCAGAGGTGATGAAGTCTAAGATGTGGAGCGCATTAACTTAAAAAAGCTCATTCAATCTACTCATGAAAACTCTCACATTATATGTAGTCGGGAACACCGACGCGGGCAAGCTGTTCCAGTCCTTTGCAGTGCGCATGATGAAAGACTACGCAAACCGCTACACGACGAAGGAAGGATACTCGCCGTACTTTGGGTTGTTCGATGGAGAATTCCGGAGACAATTGCTGACTAGTCGAGTATGCCGACTACTCGGTATTTATTTTGTAGTCGGCCGACTAGTCAGCCTTATTGCAACTAGTAGGCCAGTTGTCTAATCGTCTAAAGTCATATTCGGCCCAATTCTAGTTGTAACCAAAAATATTAAATACGTAGAATTAACTTAAATGTCTTTGTAACGTAGAAGTAGCGTGAACAATGTTCGTATTATAGTATTGACTGTGGAAAAATGCTATAATAGGCTTTGCACCGCGAAAAAAGAAATCAACTATTTTTATTTGTTACGGGCGTGACAAGGATAAATTCAAGTCAAATGTCGATGTAGACGGGTATAATGTCTAATGTTATTGTCATTTCTGACTTATACCCAAATCCCGTGCCGTTTTTACTTTAACGTTATTAGAAACTTGCTATGCAGCATCTATCCATGTTATTCTATAATGCTTTGTGGATGTAATAATTTTTTTTAAACACTTAAGTAAACATGAATCATGTTTGTTTAGCCTCTTTATTTGATAAATAATAAAACAAAATTTGAAGATTGCATTTTCACCACTAAGATGGACATGTGTGCCTTTCCGAACTAAAAGTTCTATATACATACTAGTGTAGCGTAATTTGAAAATACAAATATTTTTATTTGAACACGTCCCTAATTGCTATTAAACGCGAAACAAATTTTCTAATGTAATTTAGTTAATGTATGCAATATTATGAGCAATCGTAATTCTGTATTTCCAATACGAGGACGCGAGTTCATCGGGGATAATCTATTGACTGAAGTCGAAGCGTTCATTCACTCGCATCGGGGGACTAGCAATGTTTTCTGCAAAAAAAATATAATTTTAGTGTAGTCAGATAACTTGAGTAAAAGTGATTGACATTTTCTTATTTATTTGTTTTAGTCTATTAAAACACGTATCGCATAAACCTAAGCTATAAATTCTTAAACATACACAAGACTTCAAATTTCTCTAAGTTATTTTTCTTGATATAAACTTTGTTAATTATTACTAATTGAATAGATTTGTTTTTTGTATGCGTTACAACAATTTTCAGTTTGGGAAGACAATCTAAGATACGAATTACCTATGTAATATTCACGATAAGTACCATGGGTACCTTACCTGAGAATACTTTATCACTTCAGAGGAATCAAAGTTTAGAAAGATTAGTACATTTTCTCTTTTTAGGAATCTTATAATCGGGCTATCAATGTATTCTGCAAATAAATTTCTGTTAAAGCGTTACTATCATTCTACATAATTACATTTCTCATATTTGTTATTCGAAAATATAGTTTTAGTAGTTTTAATTTTTCTACTCTGATAACAAACTTAAATGAATTGCACGAAATACAAATCAAACATGAAGGTATGCGAAGAAGAAACAATTATTCAGTCATTACGTAGTACTGGTAATAAAACTGTGATTAAAAATACCGCTAATAATAGCAGTAAACGAATGAAAAAATTGATTTTTACAAACAATTTTCGAACGTCAAACTACGCCATCGCTTCAACAAATCCCTACCATAAGTGGACCCGGAAGAAGACGCGGCAAGAAACTCCTGAAGAGTTTTTTCCCTACTCACAGTTACAGAACAAACTTTTGAAAATACTTATTAATCTCATATCCAAGCAGTATTATCCTAAAGTAATCGTCAAGTTTGTAATAATCTTTCCGCATAAGAATGCTTTTGACGTGATTTTTTAATTTACAATATGGCATTTCTGTCATGTATAATGGAATTGTATTATAAACATGTACACATATACCCATGAAAGAGCCACAAGTATTGCTTACTCTGACCTTTGGTACAGTCAGTTTAGCCTTATTCCAAGTATTAATATTGTGAACATTATTTTTGTTAAGAAAACTAACAAAGTAAAGTTTTTAACGTACATCATTTATCTAAAATATATTGTGATGTTACAGTTAATTCATCATTTTTTTAAAGAGATCTCTAAGCGAATCCATAGTTAGGCCTGTAAATGGCGCGTACTACTCTTTTCTGTAATATTAAAATTTACGCAATATCAGCAGCTAAGATTCAGGTAGGGGCATCTGAGTGCCAACTAGTACTAAAAGTTATATGAGTTAATTCAAGTAATAAGCATTAATAATTGTCAGTCTCCAACGAGTAATTTGCGTGAGCAATATATAATGCCATCGTAATTTATATTGCATCACTACATTTGCCCATTTACTTGATTTCACGCATTCAAACAGTGCGTAATGAAGTAAATATAATTTCGATTCTGTCTAATTTGGCAAATAAGTTAGATTTAGTGTTTTGCTATTTCACTAATGTGAATTTTTAATATAATTTTACAATGTTGCTTTTTGTTTTTCATTAATGTTTCCGCATAGAACTGGGTACTGTTATTAGATATCAATACATAACATTCGTCTGCATTACTTCTTTAATAATTATCTTAAGAAATCATATATGAATTTAAATTTTCTTGACACTAGCTTCGTTCAATGCACACTGGGCACCACGCGTGACTCACTAATATAAATACTTAACAATATATTTATTCTATCAGGTGTACTAGAACTATTAGAACTTACTAGAACCTGAACTTTGTTTTTAATATGGATTTAATATACAATTGATACGTTTTCTAGTAATGATGTGGGTTCTAAACAAGTAGTATACAAATGATATTTATCGATTTTCTAATACAATTAACTTGTATTTGGTTATTTAATGACAATATTAGTGATATAAATATTAAGTAATAACATCTAACAAGTCTTAAATATAGAATTCGTCCCTAAGGGTATTGTGTTGCAAAGTGAGGTCGTAGCGTGAACCTTTCATTGAAGTTATTGTATGAGAGCGGTGTGAGATAATCGACATTGGCAGTTATCAAAATGAAAAAAAAAAATGTTTTCTTGCTTTGACCCGCTACCTTTTTTTACAATTTTCTCAGTGTAAACTACTTTTCTATCTGATTTTGTTTACCATTTTCCCATATTCTTAGTCTTGTGTAAAAATAAAAATGCCCACACAAGCAATGAGTTTATTTTCACTTCATACAATTTAAGAGTATATACTCGAATTATTACTAAACATTATTATTAAATTTATTATCAGTATAATTTATAAAATATAATTAAAAAAATAGTACAATAACTTAATGTATTGGTAGCGCTTACCCTTTAGTTGTACTATTTACAGAAAGGTAACCCGATAGGTAGTGATCTAGACAAGTTATTAGTTACGACAATAACTCGTATCTGATAC
>DWPT01002012.1:0-17090 GCA_018251895.1 Agathymus mariae mariae | reverse complement strand
ATCAACCTTCACAGGCGATCCTTTCCTACCTATTTTACAACCAAACAATCTCACCTTAACTCCTTCACACAAGAAGCAGTCCCACACACGCAGCAAGCTGTCCCAGGGCAGCGTGCGAGTGAGAGCACACAGAAACCACTCGGTTGCGTACAGCACTGGTTCGACCCGGTGTTTAGCTAGGTGCCGGTGTACGGCCGGCGCGGTCCTCCGGAGCAGTGCGTGAAGAATGTCGCCATCTCGTTGGAGTACCTAGACGCAGACGAACGGTTAGGATTTTGTTGGCACGAAGCGAAAGTAGAAACATTGGTCTTATAAGTGGATATCATAAGAGGCCATTAAATGCGACGTCAGGGTCAAGCGGTCTATGACAGATGTTGGTACTAATGTCCAGTAAGGTCCAGTCGATACAAATTAAAAATCCCAAAATAATTGTATTACACAAGATTGCATACAATAAAAATTATACGTATGTATATGAAATTTATATTTTCATATCTATCAAAGTGTCCATAATCTATGCTATTAATAAAATTGTAATCTTATACATAGAACATTTTTTTTTTGTAAATTTTAATGCAGTTAGGCTTTGTCATCGATGTAGGGGGCCTAAACAATTTTGGATTCTTTTTTGTTCATCTGAGCGATTGTAACATTAAACAGATTTAAATGATTATTGGCCTACTTGGAAGTTATATTATGGGGCATAACTAAATATACTTTTTATTCCGGGAACTGGATCTGGTCCCGCAGAATTTTCCAAGGCTAAACTACGACGAATAACTCGGTTAATACAACAATTCATTACTGCGAAATGAAATGAAGAATAAAAGCACTTTTTACACTAAATAAACAGTTTACTTTCACGCGGCCGGCGCTCCCTAGGGCGGAGTTGATGCATGCATATGGATGAGCTTTCTAATTAGCCCGTGTAACACTTTTATCGGTGAGTGCGAAACATTATGGAAATGGCTTTTTGTACGCTAATTAATTTTATGGTAATTATTTTATTTAGTAAGAATACGCGACGGAAGCAACTTTTATGAAGTCAATGCAGATTTTATTAGATTTTTTTTAAATCTGTACATATGTAATTAATTACTTTAATCATCAATTCATCGCCTGAAACTTATTGTACAATAAGCCTCATTTATAAGTCTTTCCACAACATCCACATTTCCCTATAGACCTGAACGCGACGGTCAAAACACGAAGAAAATCGAAGGATGTCCAGAGCCACTAACAAAATAGAGTCACCGTCTTTGTGTTGAAATAACTATGAAAACAAGCGACGTCGACAAACGTTTATTCCTCACGTTTTCCTTAGGTCGCGAATAGTCCGATTGATTGACATGACCTGCAAAATGTGTACGGACCGTAAGAAGGATTAAATTGGGCGTTTTCATATGAAATTGCGTCTAACCGTCGGCTAAACGCATCCCGAACTTGCGCAAATCCATGGCAAACCTGCCAGCCGTGAACAACCAAAGCACTCACCTCAAGTCCAGGGTTATAGTATCCGCTGAGGTATTTGTCGCTGATGCTGACGAGGCACCAAAAGGCCTGAACGGACGGCATGTGCATCAAAAGGAACGCCGCCACCGGCGCTTGCGCCTGGAAGTACCCCACTTTTGGATTCAACACCGAGTACGCCTTCAGCACGGAGAATAGCTCTTGCTGGCTGTGAACCGAAAACGTTTCATACGAGCATTGTGTTTTATTTTACTAGACAAGCAACGAGCTGATCAGCCTATCGATGGTAAGTTTTCATCACATTACCAAAGGCGTCACGGTCGCGTTGACATCCCAGAAATAAGCTGTTTCTTTTTGTTACTGGTTTTCGATACAGCAATTGATACATGTTAAAAGTATTTTACAAAGTATTATATGTAGAAGGTGGTAGCCAGTCAGGTCATTCAACAGGTTCGTACAGAGGCCAGCGTCAGTAGACTCCGGTTGCTCTAGCACCGTCTGTTATTCTACCTGATATTGTTTGAGCTGACGCAAACTCATGCGGCATTTTCAGCTCCAAATTTGACAGCTGTTCAATTTCATTATATTTGTTCGCTTGAGATTTGTTATACACAAATTTTATACACATCTTTACTGAGAAAAAAAGTCGGTTTCAAATATTATCCACGTTACTACCTACGCTTGTACAATCAGTTTTGCTTGTACACCTGATTCGGTTAGATGCCTTATCAAGGTCAAGTAAAAAAAAATTAGAAATAAGTTATGGTACATTAAGAAACATAGTTTTATATCATATTATATAGTTTTTTTCGGAACCTGCTGTATTTCACATTCAATCCGTAGTATGTAAGTAAACGCATTGGGTCATTCCCGTCATGTTTACAAAAACATACATGTGTAAAAATTTTAATAAATAAAAATATTGGAATGTGTCATCAAAATGAGTAACCACCTGACAGAAATTATTTAAAAATGTATTACCAAGTATCTAAGCTCTTAAAACACCATAACATTTAATAATAAATGTATTTCAACATACGTTTGGATTAACGTGTCGACCGTTGTTAAAGAATTTGCCTGTAGGGCGAAGGATATCAAGTTTGGTTCACATTTGGTGCATATATACGTTGGCGAACTCGTTCATGAAAACTTTTAGCTAACGGTTATTTGCAATATTTAACTGTTTATGTCCACGTTATTAGGAGTACATCAAATCTTTGTGTTTGGTGTGAATGTGTAAAATATATTTTATGATCGCTTATGATGTTATGATTATTCAATGGGCTCATGACCAATCTAAGTGGCGCCAACGAAGGTGGACCCTAGGCTCGGAAATCGACTAGTGAAAGATCGCAGAAATGATCATTGCACCTAACGCAGGTGAACTGCGTGCTGCCACGTAGATACTAATGTTATAAAGAGTGAATTTGTGTATATGCGGAAAGTTAATCACCGGACGGTACCACGGCACCTATTTGTAAAAATATTTTACCATTTTAAAGGTAAATTATTCTGGATGGACATAGGCTATATATTAAATAAATATAATACATTTTTCAATCCGAACGAAGTCGAGGCGGGCATCTAGTCAATAATAAATTTAAAACCCGACACAAAAATTGTTGTTTAACACACGCTCAACATCTCGCTAGACGCTACCGCTTTCGACTACTCTCAACATCTCTGTGAATTTTTCTCACCGGCTGTTAATAAAACTTGACAGTCGTGTGACGCAACGACCATTGTTCACCCGCGACAATAGTTTCTCGCCTTTAACACTGCACTGCTAATGTACTTGAGATATGTTCGTACATTTATAAATAGCTGCGAACCTCTTATTAATGAATTCGGGGCTTGGAGTCTAAATACAGTAAAAAAATGTTTTACAAAACTCATTCGGTTATTGAAATATCACTGGAAAATTATACTGAGCCTATAACATTGGATTGGATTGGTCCGGGTCTAATCACAGAGAAGAGAAAAGAAGTGACACAGATTAAATGAATGATTCCCCCTCTCTCTGCTTATCTTCAGAGTTACACAGTTCGCACGAACGAGTGGAGATTATTTACAGTTGCCAACTGTATACTTATACTAATCACGAAAAAGGAGCTCAATCTATATGTGAATTTATTGTTTTACGTTTTTATCCAGACAGACGACAAAACAGATTTTTAGGAATTCGTTTTGTCTGTCTTATAATATTCCTTTTTCGCTAGTAATAATATAATTGTGAAAATTAGCTTGTATATCAAACTAAAATAGTACAGTAGGTCTGTTTATTACGTTTTCAAGTAAAAACTAAGTAACAGTTCTCCGTGATCTTTTGCACAGACAAAATTGGAGGTCTAGCTAAAAAGTTGACACAGGCTACAATTTACAGCGGAAAAATATTTTTATGATATAAAAACTTACACGCAGAGAAAATAAAAACTTAAGATACACATTAAGATGAATGTGTTTATTCAGTGTGTTAAATGTGTTATAAGGGAGTATCATGAAAGTAAATATGTACCTGTTATCTGTATACTAATATGGATTATGTATTTCAATCATGTTACGCGAAATTAAAGTCACGCCCTATTTTAATGGAGTACAGTATCGAACCTATTGCAGCTTCTCGTGGACCCTGGGGTTCGATATAGACCACTTTGGGTATCACGGCTCTTGAAGATGGCGTCGTTAAGTCCAGACATTATCGCCTTGGATACGGACATTACGAAATATCACCAACATTATTCAAACAAACCTTGTACGTACTCGCGATTATTGATAAACATAACTGCTTACTCACGTCGTAATTTAGTCGGATTCGGATTCAACGTATTTTTAGTCTGTTGTTTCGAACTGTATCATTACATTTGCCACCACCCCAAGCCGAATACAAGCCTGTAACCACAATGACATGAGACTAAGTCATACCACTCCATTCAAAATTTTAATAGAATTTCTGACCCATTGTGAATTAATAGACGAATTTATATTAAATACATTGTTTTCTTTGTTGCATTTAATATTGAAATGGGTCTTCACCGTACCCAGCATAATATATGCTCAGCATTGATATGGTTCGATCGAAGTGCTCTGTCTGCCGTATTCATCTCCGCTTTAATGAATATCTGATCAAACATAAGGAATGATTCTGTAGGCATCCTATGAACGCATCACTGCAATGCGGGTCTATGAGCTTCAGTAAATATTTTCAGGTTGAGATTCAAGCATCGGTTGGAAGACACTGCAAAACTTTGTTAGTCAAATTTCGAAAAATGGTGAGGTACATAAAAAGTTGTTATAAGTATTAACTAGAAATCGCCAGGTGGTAGAAGTTGGACAACGATCGTTAAATAACGAAGTTTCCATTTATTTTATTGACACTAAATCTCATCAACTGATACCAAACAAAAGATAAATAAAGAAAATCAAATGACAACAGGAAAAAAAAGGGCACAAAGACATATTTTAACATATTAATGAATATGCAAAATAAATATAACGTACAGTTTTGAGTAATTTTGAGTAAATTATCATATAGGAGTTTGTTGATTGCTTTCGTTCAGTTTAATTACAATCTGTTAACTGTAAGTATTAAGATATTTAAGCCAATAATAACTGTCTAGGTTCGGGTTTCCTGTGGGAATAAAACGGTTTACAACTGTCACACAGGCCAAATACCAGTTGGCAGTCTTTATCTTTACGCACCTTCGAAAAAAATTTATGGACAAGTCTCACATCAGTAAATACACCATGATGTTTCGCGTCATAGAAAACGAAGAGATAATTCGTTTTAAATACGCAATTGACTTCGCAAAGTTACGAGTTCATTGCGGGATTCAAAATCAAGTCCTAGAGGGAGATATAAATAACAAAACAATAAATAAGGCAATGTATTTCATAATTACTATATTTGTCATCTTTTATAGAAAATTATTACACATACGCAAAAAGAGTTCCCAAGTTATCCGATGCAGTCTGTGGCTGAAGTGCGTTATAATTTCTCTCGGTGCACGTTCGTATTGTTTGCATAGCGCCGTGTTGTTTTTGTTCTGTTTCCGCATGACTTTCCCTCGAGCATTATAATTACGTGCTTGAGGTTATTCATACAACTGCGTTTAATTCGAGTTGATTTGGTAACCAAATCTCAGCTTAAAAAGCAGAGGTACATTCACATCAGACATGATAGGAATGCAATAAATGATGTGTGTGAATGTAATGATAAGTAAATTTCTTACTACCGTCATGCAAGTAAATAATAAAAGCAATAAGGGTGGCGGTGGAAACCTCCACATTAAAATAATTATATTTGTTTGGCTTGAACAGTTAGTATGCCAGTTAGCACAGCATCAGACTTGAGGTTAATGTGTTCCAAATGCAAAATTATATCCTTTTATAAGTTGGCTTTGATTCATTAGAAGACCCCTTCAGGATACGGGTATCCTATCGCGATTGAGGATACCTGTATGGGATTAGCGGAGCCCTTAGTAGCCAATCATGTGCCTCGCACATGTTTCAACGATTGCTACCTAACGTTAACAATCTCTATCGACGATTTTACGTTGTCTTTCAAAGCACAGATGGGTTCACAATTTTTTTGCCACTAGCGATTACCGATCCAACTACTGAATGTGACTTAACTTGCTTAAACGGACCAATTTATACGGTACGACTGATACAAGCTGTACGGTCATGAATGCTTCCTACGAAATGGACCCTGTCCAAATTAAGCTTCATTGTTAGAATTCGACATGAGTAGTTATGGGTTGAAATGAAAAAATAAACGGAACGCCAGGCAACGAACACGGTCTATTAAAAAATTAACCATAAAAATATTATCATCGTCAAGAGGCTTGCAAAATTAGCTGACATCCTTTAGGCGAGCCTCAGCGGAAGCGACAACTTCAACTAATGAGCGACACTTGATCACGCAAATTCACCCCACAGGGTAGGAGACCCTTTTGGTGTTAAAAGTTTCGGTCTGTCTACATTCATTCGAGAACCGACGATATTTAACGAGGCGAGTGCGAGTTTTGGGTGCGTTCGGTCGCCTTATATTTGTATGTATTGTAAAATATCAATGAGAGATTTGAAATAAAACTGTACTGGCCATAATTATCAAACAAAATTCAAGTTGCAGAACATATATAAAATAAATAATGCATTACGAGTAGAAGTAGTTTTAGTATTGTTAATAAACAATATTTAATTATACGAAACCCCACGTCCCTGTAGTGCAAGTCTCGCACAATTTTAAACTATATCAATTACAATTTTCTAGTTAATACGATTAATCTGATAAGCAACAAATAATGGAACGTGAAATGACGGTGAGACATCAGACTCGCGTGTACTCGTAACGTATTGTGCACGATTTCTTGCACGACACGATATATTTTAACAATATACACCTGTCTTACTTATTATTACAACTAATCAAATCATAATTTTGCAGATCCAATCCAGATCGGAGCTAAATAATGAGTTGATTTTACCTCAATTTTTATTTTCATATTAAAATAGCAAAAGTGAACGCATTAGTTCCATCTAGAGTACGGCTCCAGTCTCATCGTCATAACAGTCCCACAGCTGGGCAAGGGGCTCAATTCAAAGTGAGAAGACCACTAGATACAGCGGCAGACTAACGCACGTTTGAGAACATTATGTAGAACACTCGGGTGTACAGGATTCCTGGCGATGTTTCCCTGATTATTTTCTATTAACATTGAAAACTAAGCACATTCGAAATTGCTTAACTTAATCGATCGCTTGCTACTGACACACGCCGTCGGACAATAAGCGCTTCAAGGTGAATTGATTTTTAGTAAATAGGTAATTAAAATATGACCTAAAAAAGCTGCTAACTTGTAATGTCCTTATCAATTTACCAGAATTTTGTATTTCGCTTACATATACACCAACGCATCTGTAATTTTCAGTTGTTTGTGTATTAGAAATTCATTATCACTTGCTTCGGGTGAAGGAAGGAAAATTGTACATTTGAGGGTTCTTACGTCCTTGAAGGTATGTGAAGTTAGCCATTACGCACTTGTTATCGTGTCCAACAACTCTCCTAAGCATTCTGAATCTCAGAGAATTACGTGCTAAGTTATGACAGACCTTTGGTAAGATAAATCCCCTTTCGCCAATTCTATCAATGACTAAACCTAGAGAGAAATATTTCAAAAATAACGTACATACGACATAATAGAAGTACGTTAAATACATGCCAAAGAAACCTGCATATCTTACAATAACCGTATTTTCCCTTCTTCCGCATTAATATTGCGGATATAGTACTCTTTCCGTACCCGTTCTGTGCACATAGATCAACAAGTCAGTGATTCATCATTAGCGTTCCTAGTCGTGTTGTAACACTATTTATAGCTGCAAGCTTTAGTTTATGGCTGACCGTAATATCGCATGTCGTAACAATATAACGTGTGGTTAGCAATTTTACGCTAGCTTTAAATTAATCTCACGAGACGCTTATAACGTTCTAGATTTAAAATTCAGCGCTAACCACAACTAATGTACTACAATATAGAGGTTAAAGAAATCCCCTGTTTAGGAAAATACTTCAACCCATTGCGTATTATTGTTCACCGTGGGTAAGTACCGTTGCCACAAATTTTATTTTCGTTCTGACGTGCAAGATTGCAACAGTACATCCGACGTGTAAGAATGTTCTGGAACATTTTCTTTTTATAACTAACCGACAAACGAGCAAAAGTGCCACCTGATGGTAAGTGGACCCGTCGTGTTAGATCCCAGACGTGTGGCCCGACCGATGAGGAAAAGACAAATCCGCATTATTACTGACTCTCCAAAACTGCGACTGTGGTTGAGTGGTAGTTAGGTAGAGGGGGAAAATACACTACCACCATGCTAGTACCGTCGTTACTAAACTGGGTAGTACTGAGCCTAATGACCACTGAGAGGAGAGTCCCTCCGACATTGTCACGTCCGATATTCAACAGGCTGTAATCTCTATAACTTACCCCAAGCCCTCCTCCCGGATAAACATCTCGTGGTAGGGAAACTGTCTGTGAAGATCCTTTCGGATGTCTTCCATACACTTAGGATCTCCAGGTGCCTGAAGTAGCTCTTCGTACTCGTTTGGGTGCTTCTCTAATAGCAGTTGACCTCCGCAGAGGTAAAGCCAGGCTTTAGGTCGGACTGATGCTGGTATGCCTGTAAATATTAGAACATTAATTTGCATGTTATATCTATTTATTTATTCCGGAATGAAAAGGCTTCGAAAGTCTAAAATAAAGCATGAAATGAAATGAAAGCTAGTTACATAGATATGGGATACCGCTATCGCGACCTCAACGCGCCAGGTGTAAGAGATATATGAAGACCAGATCACGACCCAACACATAAACGCACACGCATGCAAACACACACACACACACACCCGTCCACACTCACAGATGCACGCACGCACTCACACGCAGAAGCATGTGGCTTACTGCAGTCTGTAAAATCGCCCAAAGGCCCGTTCAATTTTTTACAAAGTACCAAATATTTTTACGATAACAACTTATGGTTTACGATAAGATAGACAACCATAGTAACGGCAATGTATTTAGGTCATAAGTGTTTAAATTTCGAACTCGATACACTCGTATACTAAGAAAAAAGAAAGATAACATATTATAACAGAACTATAACAGTGATAAATATAAATTGTATGGCTAAAGGTGATTGTCCTGGTCACATATCATGCCTTGTGAAATAAAAGATCATTACAAAAGAATACCGTCACCTTTTCGACATCTCTCGCGTACTTTCTTATAATTTTTGCTCATAAACGCCTCCCAGTTGTTGAGCATTCGCAGCCATTTCTGTTCCCGTTTCAATATTGTGCTCGGCGATACGGTTCTCTTTCTGTAAATACAAGGATATATACAATATAGAAGGATACTTTTAAAATGTCTTGCAAAAAAACTGGGCATAGAAATATTGGACATGTTAATAGACAGTTACGCTTGTAAACTTTTAACATTAATAAATTTAAACAAGTTGTAATTGGAACCCTCCAGTATCAAATACGTTTTAAGGTACACACACGTACGTACTAATAAAATCATATGTATGAGTAACAACTCAATTGTATAGTTTACAAACAAATACATATGTCACTGAAAAGTGAAACGTTGAATGAATAAAAAACGATTACTATATTGAAACAGTGAACGTAGCCAAAACAAATATCTTTCAGCAGCAATCAGTTGACAAGTAAACAAACGGTTCCTCGGTGGGCGCCAGTTCAAATGGAAAGTATGGCGGCCGGCCAACATTAAAAAGCAGTGGTTCCAAGCTGTTGTTTTAAAAAAAATGTATTGTTTTATTTTTGCTGTACCCTCTTTCAGTCAGTCGCAAAAATGGAATATAGGTAATTTCTGACACTACTACACTCACTGCAATTAAGTTTATATGTAAATGTCTGGCAAAATCTAGTACAATGCGTATATTTTATTAATAGCTTTCTTCAATCTTCCTTTTGCTTTGTGTTCTTTTTGTTGTGGTTATGAGTGTGCAAGGGTTGGTTTATAAACTATACTGCATGCGATCATCGTGTATTACATTTAATATAAAACAATAAATTCGGTAAACCCTTCATGTAAAGTTGGTGCTTACAGAAGACATTGCGATATTAGGTTCATCTCAAGTTTTAGAGAAAGTTTCCTTAATTATGCAAACACGCAATGAAATATACAAATGTAAGTTATTCGTCGAGACAATGGTATTTATAATAAAATTATTATAATAAATTTCTATATGAATTTTATTTATAGTTTTGAATATAAATGTCAAAAATATTTTCCTTAATGAATGATAACTTTTTTTGGTCACATTTATATAGCCTGAGTTTTATAGCCCGAGTGGAATTAACAAACAAATCACTGCCATATTTAACTACAAAGACAGACTGCAAAACTGTTTAAAAATACTGGTATTAAAGTTTTTCATATGGACCTCGGGAGAAGATTCACAGTCGTTACAAATGGTGATAACCATCGATAATTAATGGGATCACACTTAGATACGAGCTCGACATCGGGATATAACAATCACAACAAAATATTATTAACATGACGAGTTTTACTGAAACCATAACACTCCAAACTTTCCTTTAAAATATAAATCCACATCGTTACAAACAAATACGAACTATAATGCAATATAATAATTGAATATGATTCATACATTAATACGCGTATAGCGAGCTCTGTTGTTTATCACTCGGCACTTGTGTCAACTGAACGAGATGGATCATTGAAAAAGTGAGGTTATCAACTACCTACCTAAATATTTAATAAAGTTTTTATTCAGTATTTAATCATTTCGGTTATGCTTCTCATCGGTGTAATTCTCTTTTGTTTACTTATTATTCCTTTACTAAATAAACATTGAGATGAGATGAAACTTGAGATGTACCTAATTCGTTTACTTAGTAAACTTACCTGGGAACTGGGGATATCTTCCAACTATGTAGCACAGAAGATGTTGAATAAAATATGTCTAAACTAGAACCCCAAGAAAGATTACTATTAAGCAAGGTCAAAGCGCAAATCAACGGTGATTCACTGACAAAAACCAATCGGCAAACGTGTACTGCATACAATTTCCAACGCTGAATACGGATGCACTTGTCCGGTACACTCGGTGGAATTGATTGTAGCACAGAAGGGTTCGATTAACTTCCATTGAGTAGTTGATAAAAATATTACATCAACGCCATCCAAGGGGAATGGCTTTCACTTTTAAGGATCCGTACCCTAGCATTCCCGTTAGAAATAGACTAGGATATGCATATGGAAATCATTTATATTGATGAGGTGCACGGACAGACAAACTACATACTATAAGGCTACTTAACCCCATGGATATACGGAGAAAAGGGTACTAAACCAATTTCAAAGGTGATGGATATTGCCGGTCGGCATATCAGGTCCTGCTCAATGTCGACAAGTGTCAGGAAAAACGACCAGTAATGGAGAAAACTTATGTTTAGTCCGCCTGCTAACTGCGGCTGATCGTGACAAGTCCAATAGGTGATATAACAAAATAAATAAAATATAATACAATCACTCTATATATTTATCTACCTTATGTTACGATATTTGAAATACACTGCAATGACGTCATACTGAATTAAATTAATGCTATCATTCTACCTACAGTACCTACCGACGGAGTGATCTAGAAACTTGTTTCATTTTGACATTCCAATGGGGAATCATAATCGTTAAGGAATACGTGGAATTATCTTTAAATATAATATTTAAACAAATTTTTGATTCTTATTTGGTAACACAGTGTTTTGAATTTCTCGCTACATGAGATTTATAGAAAATATAATCAATTGATAACACAATATTTCTACACTCTTTTACGGTGGAACATAATCACCTAGTTTGTTTGCAAGGAGTAGCGACGCGTTCTCTAATAAGTTAACAGAAGTACAAAATGAACCAGGTAGACTGATGTCGAAAAGGAAACTGTGAGCTATTAGATTTAAATAACCCAGGACCTATCGGATTGCCACCAATTAGGAGAGGTCTACGTCCAGTAGTAGACTTTGAAGGCTTGATAGATAGAGTAAGGGCACTTTAAACTGAAACACATCATCATCTACAACTATTCAACGGCAGAATTACGTGCGATGATAGTCAGATCCCAACTGAACAGTTCAAATGCGTTCGCAAACCTATTGTTTTTGGTTGGGCCCATGGTCACGTTCAAAGTTTTGAGAACTGCTTCTTAATTGGCGATATTCATTGAAAATCTATTAATAACGTGAATTAAGTAATCTTCACGCATGCAGATATATTATGAAATTATCAGTCTGCTTTCTTACTTTCAGTACGAAATCTCAAGATTCCAAAAGTATGCAATATCTGTTTCACTTAAAAAATATTTCAACAATTTTGCAGCAATGCTCTTTCACAGAATTCCTGAACAGTACGTATGTTATTGAGCGTGTAATTAATTAAAATATCTCTAAACAATCGGAATGCAATGCTCGCAGTACATACCACTCCACTGTTTGAAATCAATGTCACAGAGAGATATAATAATCAGGCGAATGGTGGTTGGTGAATGTTTCAGTATTTGAAATGGCAGAACTTTGTAATGTTCATACAAAAACTATCGAACAAATTAACTGAAATTGGTTTATTACAGCAATGGCATCTATTACAAATTTCGGATTATTTTTTCGCTCCACTGTTTTCATTCTAGTTTCTGGCTCAGCAAATGCGTGAGTACAGTATTCAGTCAATGCGTGTTTCGCCTGCCGTCTAAAAATATTGTGTGCGTTACATTAACAAGTTCTTTTTTTATATTTACGCGAATAATTTGTGTTTGGTTTATGAAAAGTTTAACTTAACAACGTTCACATACTCATATTCACCTTTACTAGAACAGTCTGCGTCGCGAAAGGTATGAACACACAGATAAGACATAACAATCAACATAGACTAGTGAGAAACATTTATCTGTCAAAAGAGTCTGCTTCGGCCAGAAATCACACTTGTTCGGTGTCACGCAGGGCGCAGGACTGAACAGGAAGGGTTCGTTAATCAGACTTAGCAACACGTCTGTACCAACATATATTTGAACAGTTTACGACACTGGTGATTAATATGCAATCCTATTTAGTTGCGAGGAGGTGAAACCGTGGTCTTAACTGGCCCTACGATGGGTTGTAGTTAAACAATATCACCATATGTGCACTATACTGGACGATGTAGAGTGAGTTTTAGCAAATCAAAGCGGACGTTTAGCGATAAACCGAATTTCACAACACGCCTTTGTAAACTCATTACAAGGTAAATTAAATTGTTGGGAATGTAATTTCATACGTACGTAACGATCGGTTTATTACCGTTATGTAATTATTTAGTTACGATATTGTTTCCTCCTAATGATCCTGGCCACGTGATATTTGAAATCTGAATTCGTAGCTGGAAAAGACGTTAATGCGACTAACACATTTGTTCTCCTGTCATGATCGTTTAGTGTGTGTGTGCGACACGTAACATGTACTTGCGTACGTGTGCGTAACTAGCGTTATTTAATAGACTAAAATAAAAAAATACATTAAAAAAAATCAGTATAAAGCTATCGGCTATATTTCGTATGCTTTTCTTATCTCGACAATCGATAACGATAACGTAATGTGTAATGTAAAATATCAGAGCATGGAACGCCCCTTTTCTATGTATACTGTCTGTGGTGAAAACTGTTATTGTAAAAGATGCCCCAAAAAAATTTCAAACACAAACAAATTTAATTTGACATTGGAATTATATCGTCCCAATTTTGACTTGAATCCTTCCCCATTTGCCACCGGTTTAGATTGACCTAATAATTTTTTTTTTTTGTTAAAAAAACTTATAATACGCCGAAAAGGTCTTTACTGTGTAAGGATATATCAATAAGGTATAATGAAATACAATTTTTTACATTTTCAACTGACATATGCTGATACGTTGTTGTTGCATTACCATGACTCTACTATAAACGTTAAATAAAAGATTGCTTAATTAATTAATATAAAGCTAAAACTTTTGCATCATATTAACTGAACAATATTGTAATTTTTCAATTATATAAAATTTATGAAATATATGAGTCCGTCATAGTAAACGTATGGAACAATTTAATATAAAGTCGGTGTATCATTACCAACGTAGTTTCAAAGTAGAAGGTTTTTTTTTTATTTATAAAACTTTCATGTGGCATTTGACGAGACACTTGTATATTGGATGACGCATCTTTGGTAACTTTATTTAGTTTTGCATTACTATAAATTGAATTAATACTATCACAAAATGAGGGCTGCCTTTTAAGTCGTGTCGTTTGCAAACCTCCTGCGATTAAAAAAAAGAATGGTTTTTTTTATCTTTTTGAATTTAAAATTCGATAACAAAATAATGTTTTTTTGATTACTCGAATAGTTTTATTGTAGCGTCTGTTCAAAGATGAAAAGTCGGTTGTAAAAATGGAAATATCAAAGGATATTTATGCGATATTTTTTTTTCCAACTTTTAAAGGGGATTAACGCGACTTCAGTGCTTTGAGGAAATCAATTCTGTGTTTAGGTATACAGCACCATGTCTTAGGACAGCAGAATTATGGTATTTAGAACTCCAACGTTAAACTCTAGCTAGCCTCAGTGACAAGCCACGTGAAGGTAGTCCAAAAACCGCCATGACGCGAGAGAACGTCGACACCGTGCGACAGCTAATCGTCGAGAATCGTCACGTGACATACCGCGAAATAGAGGCAAATGTGAGCAATTCCGGGACTACGGCCCAAAAAATCCAGCACCAAGAATATTTGTAGAAGATTAAGATAAGAAGCACATTTGCTTAGCGACGAACAAAAAATAGCCCGCGTTAGATGGTGTCGTCAAACTCTGCAGCGATTAAACCGAGGAGAGTTAAAACACGTTTATGATATGGTTAGTGGAGACGAGGCTTGGATATATGCTTACGATCCAGATTCCAAGCAGCAGTCAACTGTCTGGGTCTTCCAAGATGAGCCACAACCGACCAAAGTCATACGTAAAAAAAATGGTTGTCTCGTTTGTGGCAAAGGATGGTCACGTCGCCACTATTGTACTAGAAGATCGCAAGACGGTTAACGCTGACTGGTGTACCACTGTTTGTTTGCCACAAGTCATCACAGTTTCGAAAAAACAACTCAAGACGTCGCATGATACTGCACCATGACAATACAAGTTCGTACACCGCCCGCCAAACAAAGATATTTTGAGCACACAAAATGTCGAAATTTTAGATCACCTGCCTGCCTTCCAGCACTATTTACCTCTGTTGAACAATTTTCGACAGCTGTACCGTATGGTATAGTACTTTTTTAAATCTATATCTATACAAAGTACCACTTCATTTTCAATTACAATTACATTCTGCATCATATTATTAGCTCCTCAAACATAATTGTACCAACAAAACACAAACTTATAAAAACCTAACACACGGCCTCTTACACAGTTGAGACGGGAGAAAGTTACGAAACGGAAAATAATTTTTAACCAAAACAATGCCATTTGAGTGTTCTCGCGGTACTTCCACATGAGGCCGAGCGGGTAATTAAAACAAATTAATTTTATAAACGCGTGCGATGCCGGTTACCACACTCGTAGGACTTTGAGAAACTACACTTTTATCTTTCGTGAGCGTCTTAAGAACATCTTTTGTGAGATTTAATGTTTTGTTAGAACCGTTTTAAAAAAATAGGACGTTCTCAATTTGTTTGTATTTTGGTTTTGTGTTTGTAACTTCCGAACACAAATATTAGCCAGTTTAAAAAAAAAATTGTTTGAGAGGGTCCCATTTAAATATTTCTTCGCGTTTGGTTCCAATTAAATTTGAAGAAAAATACCTAATAATAAAAAATAAAAATAAAATTAAAATTACACCAAGAAATTCACTTTCAAATTGAAGTCGGTTTTTCTTATGCATATATCAACAGAGCTATTTCAATTTAATATTCGAAGTTTGATTAAGATTTCAGTAAACTGAGCGCTATAATACAATTACATTTGAATTTCCGATTGCTTTTGTGTAGCAAATATCAATTATCATTACTATTAAATGATAATAATACCTTAAAATCATGTATGACCATAGGGTATATATTTGCAACCACCATCCATCCATCCATCCTTTAACCTAAACCGACCGATAGCTGCTCGTATTGCAACATACTGATCGATTGATGAGGCAATTTCACCAGGTATCCTATTGTCAGAGAACGCCTGGCTCTGTGGCCGCCGCAGATTCGAGAGTACTACTTATCCCCACTTTGAAATATCTTTCAGTAAGCTCATCAGTGGATATGACACATAGAAATGCAAAAATGCACTAAATTTGTACATACATGTTACTATAATAAATAGTAATACATATTAAATAAAGCTAGCTAGGTAAAAGTAGTTGAGATGCCATCAAAATCGTCTGGTCGTCAATAGACCCATTTCTAGAAGGACAGTAAAATGCACGCTTAATGCTACCATATAAACTCATTTATCTTCCAGTAAAAGCCCTATTAAAATCGGTTAGCCCATTCTGATTTTTTACCCACCTGACAGACATTTTTAAAAAGGTCTGTTAGGTATTGTTGTCGTGTAAATAACTTGAAAAACAGTTATTTTGAAATCACAGATAGAAAATTAAATTTTTTAATGTATAGATAAATAATAACATTAAAAATAAATGCATGTGAATATTTCCTGTATTTTTTTCTTACATATAAATACGATACTATGTATGTATACACTTTACCGTATCACTGGTGCTAACCCACTGCGTTAACGGTGCAGAATGATTTTAACATTGAAAGTCCACCTTCTATTCTTTTGTATGAACGGTAAATTAATCCGTAAATAAATAGTATTCAATTTACGTTGTTACTATTTTTAAACCTTTTCAACTTTTGCTATTACAAAAACCGTGACTATAACTACATTCACTACGTCATCGTTCGTTTAACTGTCGTCGCGAATGTACGTACTTGGAAATACAGTACAAATACCGACAGATATTAATAAAATATATCATCATCATCCATCCATCAGCCTTTGGAGG
>DWPT01002011.1:0-17094 GCA_018251895.1 Agathymus mariae mariae | reverse complement strand
TGTACAATTCGTGTTTGAAATATCCGTTAAAAGGATATAGTGGCCAAAACATTTTTTTGGCTCTGTTCAGGCGCATACGTGAAAGAAAGCAATATTTATTTCATGCAAAAAGTGGACGACGTTAAGTTTAAAATACCAACAATAATACGTTTTAAAACGATATAAAATAACATCAAAGTATGCGAAAAGGGTTTACTTTCAATATTTGATGCGTACGTTCATTTATGCATGCATGCATGCGCACCTGTATGTGGTCGTCTAACTTATATAACACGTCTGTCATACTTTACAGCTTCCAGACTTTGCGGGTTTCCTTAAAGACATGCTTTTAATTTATATGTAAATCTGATAATATTTTTCAGTTTCATTTCGTGGTCGAAGATTTTTATGTTGCTTAGTTGTCACCAATGTTGTCGCTATCGGAAGCCACAAGACTCCGACTTTACATCCAAAATAAACTGTTAGAAATATTAACAGGAGCTTATTTCGAGCCGAAAAATAAAGAAGACGATGTTACACTTTAAGAAATAAATACATGTTTAAGCATGTATCCAATGAACTCTAAACGAGACACCGAACTTGAATCGAACAAATGCATGTCGAACGTGCACGAGTTTTTTAGTTTTCAATACTAAATGGGGGGCAACTTATTCTTATTATGGTTCCCACGGGATAAGAGATAAAAGCTAGCATAGCAGCTCTGTTTAAAGGATAGAAAATAATATTTTAGACAGTTAAGTGCAACAAATAAATTTTATAATATTTAAAAACTCTAAAAACTGGCACCTAGCAGAATAAAACAGAGTAAAATCTGAACGGCAACGGATTACAGTATATTGTAAGAGTATTAATGTACTATTATTATTGTTAATATATAAGTAGTAATATTATGAGTACATAGAACTTACATTTTAAAACAATGCTATCGAGAACTACAATAACATTCATGGTTAATTAAGTACCATAAATATTTATACATAAATTTTAATGATTATCCTATAAACCAGTGTCACTGAACGTGTAAACTTATAAATCTACTAGTACTAATAATTAGAAAAAATTGTATTAAGTACAGTTGTAATTTAGACTAATACTCAAGTTCGAAACGTTTAAAGATCTTGTAGATTAAAAATATTGTGTTCTTTCTATTTGTTATTGAGAAGTTAAGGGCTGTGA
This sequence comes from Agathymus mariae mariae, assembly GCA_018251895.1. Classification (NCBI taxonomy): domain Eukaryota; kingdom Metazoa; phylum Arthropoda; class Insecta; order Lepidoptera; family Hesperiidae; genus Agathymus; species Agathymus mariae. The sequence continues at coordinate 15,918 of DWPT01002011.1, read as the reverse complement.
GAGATTTGTAAGAAATACTAAAGAAGACAAGTTATTAGATCCTCGTATAATGAAAGTGCACTTTAACAAATATAGTTATAAACACTTAAAACAAATGTATAAGTTTTGTTCGCTTTGCATTAACTGCACTTCTACTATAAATATTTTTTTCATTAACTTCCACACGGCCAAATCATTTGATGTTAAAATTATTATTAAGTTGAAAATATAGATAAATTATAGTTTATTCAACTAGAAAATATGATTTTCTTATTTATTTTAACTTATAAATACAGGACCGTCTCTCGAATTCTAAATTTTTTGGTTGCCATATCGTAAAACGTGCAGCATAAATGGAGAATAAAGTTGCGCAGAGCTTAATACATTCAATTTGTTTTCAACGCAGGTTCAGCACCGATCGGCCGTCATTCCGTAGCGATAAACAATGCTGCAATCATCATACTCTCACAAAATCAGAAATCCAGTCGCCCGGGAAAATTATCGTAATTTTAAAAATCATGTAATTATGTATGCTGTTCGAATGCATTTCTAAACGGCATAAAATTATCGTGTCAAATCAAACGATATTGTCGACCGAGTTCTTCTTAATGACCCCAGAACTACTGGCTACATTAATCGTAAACAAAAGACTGATATACTAAATTAACTATATCGTTATCTGTGTTTTGTTACAAAAAGGAAGGTCGTTAAAGACTACGTTTGATCTCCACAGTAACGCGCAAAATACTAGTTACTTATAAGACTCAACACAGGGTATCCTAGTGCGGGGGTGTGAGTGTGTAAACGTTTATTATCACGTTTATAAGAGTCCATTAGGAAAGTTGTACATAACTTTCTTAAGTTTTAAATTTAGCTACTGGTATAAATAAGGTTATTGCAATAGCTGCATAAAAATAGTAGGTATTTTTTTCTCACTACCCTCTTAACAGAACTTCCATAATTACTTTCATTTCGTTTTCCGTGGAAACAGATCCACCACCAAAAAATATTAAATGTTAGACAGGGCTGACCCCCTACAGATTTATTACTTATAGATTTAATAATAACAGATTTGTAGTTATATTAACATCCTTGTAATAATATTTTCATTCATCGTGTTTCCAATAACAATTTGAAGAAGATTGTTTTATTTTGAAAAAAGTCTACTGTCCTTTGTATCCTCTATTCAGGCTCAAATGTATCAAATTTGTTAACGATTTAAATAAGAGTTCTGTTCATTTATTTCAAAAACATAATCCTTATAGTATCACTCGCCTATCTGGCGTTCTGTCACATCCAATATTTTAGGATTTGGACGGAAAGATTTCTTTTTATAATGTTACCCATAGAAAGACTAAATACAATGCAAAACCTACACAAGGTTTCAAATTTTACAGGACGCTTTCTCACGATAGCCCGATTCTTACTTTATCACTTCATAATCATGCTAACGGAATACTAACGTAACAAAATTAAACTTTGTAACATAAATAATCTTATTTTCAGTTTACTTTGTCTTGAAAAGACGGGATTATTTGTAACTTTTAAGTACTTGTTTCGTTTGCAACACTCCTATTTTACAGGTGAGTATGACTCTTTTCCCTAAGAATTTCAGTTGAAGCAGAAAATTGATTTTATTTAATCCGTAACAATCGTATCCGTACATTAGATACTATGTTGATACTTGAAACTTTTGACACTAGAATTTTTGTAATAATGTCACATTTATGTGCCTAATTTTATTATTTTCGATAATTAAATATCTTACAATAAATTAATGCTTACTTGTGTGCGGACAACCACGGGTTTGGATAGATATTGTTTTGCCAATTAACTCATATTTTTTATCAAAAGCCCAAAATCCTCCTCCAGTTGCCAACGACTCATAAATATAGTTTTTAATAAACCTTAATGTGAAGCACAAATAAACAAAACACAGACATTCTAAATGTTTTAGCTGTCCTGACATACCGAGTACATCAATCACTGCGATATGCAACGTGTTTTTTCACGACAACCGTTCGGAGGCGTGTCTAGTTCCTTAGACATCGGGTGCTTACGCGGCCCGGGGAAAGGAGGGGCAACTGGGATAATTGATGAAGTCGACGCGCGACCGCTTCAAGGATAATCTCCAGCCACCTTCGCCATAAGAAACATATGTGTTCCTTGGTAAAGGTCACATCGTATTTCAACTAATAAGACACAAAATGATATTTGTGTTTGACCTAAAACCAGATGAACAAACTTTATTTGTTTATGAATATTTTAATATATCGATTATGCATTACATGCAATACTGTTACATGATTCGGTGAGCAAAAGACATTAAAAATTTCTCAACAAGTCTGACAACCTAGAATTGACTAACAGAGAACGCCATGGCAAAAGAATCCCAGCCTTTAACCCTTAAAATAAGATGTAAAATGTCAACAAAAATTTAAATACATAAATATAAATAGGATTAGTACTAGTACTAGGATAATTAGCGCCTCTCTAATTATTTAAAATTTTTTGTGGTTGGGTAATGGCACTATAAAGCTGTTAAATAGGCTTATATAATGATCGTCAATCGTCTAGACCGGTCGTCTGTCTATACCTTGATATCCCAACCAATTTGTGGAAGTGTACGTTCACGATTCAAATTCTATCATGTTGTTGCTTAACAACTAACTAAAAGCAGGTAATATTTATTTTATTGATTCATTATTGTTATAAGAAAAGGTTATACATTTCCTTAAATCTAAGGTAGGTTGTACGATATAGTTACTGGTGAGAATGCAAAAGTGTAGATCTGGGTCCAGATCAATGAATCCAGACTGAGAATTGACATCCTTAAATCTGTAGATCACGTTATTTAATACATAAAAGTCCCGGTCAGGTCTATGTACATAATACTCAACTGTCAATGTAAGTTAAGGTAGCTGTGTTTGGATGATATAAAATTTACACTTAAAATTGGTTACAGAAAACAAAAAATCGCCGTAAGTAAGCTAGAGTAATTGTGATGATGCGTATATATAATATATCTATATTGTTTTCGAGTTTTTTTTTTATGAATAATTGACGTTTGACATATTTATTTCTACTGACGTTTTGTGCCTACCCAAATCATTACCAATATTAAAAGTAGTTTAATATAGCAACTTAAGTGAGTCTGATTATTGAATGTCAAAGTTTTTACACATTGAATAGCCAAATAGGTGACGCGCCATATTGAAAATCGATAAAAATTAATAATACACACACATATGTATTTGCATCTGCATTTATATTGAAATATAATAACCGGTCGACGATGTCGACCAAAAGCTATTAATATTGACAAGAGCAATGGGTTTAAATTTCACATAAAGTGCAAAGTGAGCGAACTTAGGCGCACAGCGAAGTGGTCCAATTTGCATGCTTTATGCATGGTTCGCGGACAGTGCATGACGCGTACGTATATAGACTCTTTGAAAATTTTATACCCTATTCCCACAAATCCGACCTCGCTACATTTTATGAGACTACGTTACGTGTTTTCCGGATTGGTCTATTTCGTGGAAGGCGAAGCTTATCGATACGTAGACGTAGCATTATTCTTTAACCGTTAGATTATGCTTTAGACTTAAGAAATTTCAAAACTGTAGTTCAAATTAAAATGATGAAATTCCCTAAAAGTTCATCATGCACAGAAAAAATAGGCGCCCATGGAATACGCGACTACGAGCTCCGTTTATCTTTATTGTTCAATGGTTTTAAATCATAAAATTCTATTGCAGTTTTCACATCGGTTCTATGAATTGTAACACAAATATGTGCGATGGAAATAGCCATGAAGACAGTACTGGCGTAACGCAATTCACTTTGTTATAACAGCACCTGACTCTTAATAGGCTGTGGTGTAGTGTTACGACCATTCATGTTTTTGTTTTGCATTGGGATGTCGGTAATCGTCGGATATGCGCGGCAGAAACAACCAACTTTTAGAGAAACGCCATCGGTCGAATATAGCACTAGCTAAATTGCATTGTTCGTTTTATTGCAAGCGCGGATGGCAGAGCTCCCACAGGAATTATTTACTATGTAACAGCACATGCATTTTATTTTGATCGTTGATTTCCGTGTGTAAAATCTTTCATTTTGTTCATCCGACACGAGATATAAATTTAAAATTTTCCAGAGGTGTACAACTGCGTTGATTTTAAATTATAATTATTTATTCATGTAATTTTAGTTAAATTATAGGATGTTTAACATTATTCTTTCTTTTATATCATACAGGTTATCTTTAAATATATCTAACAAAGACACAAAAATATTACATTAATAGCATTTAGAACTGAGATTTTAATGCAAAACGTACAGTTTGAAATAAAACATGTCGGAAGTGCATTAGCTTAAAAAATAGGCTGCGTCAGTCGTATTTTACGTTAATGCTTCCAATGAATCCATGGATAAGTGTGCAATTCAGTAATAAAAAACACTTTTTTATGCAACCAGTCGATGAACTTGCAGACCAGCCACCAGGTGGTAAGTGGTCATCGTCGTCCATCGACATCAGTAGCACCAAAGACATCACTAACTTGTTGCCGACTGAAAACGACGCGTTTGAGCCGCGTTATTACAACTACTGACTCTCCCACACTACGACAGAAACATGTACGAGACATTTCAATGTCGGTTATAGAAGCAGAGTGGTAGGTAGACATACGTTCACATGCTAGTACCGTCGGTATTAAACTGTATGGACAGAGCCCAACGACCTCCAACAGAAGGAACCATTCACAATAGTCTCATCCGTTATTCTACAGAGTGCACCCGAGCAGGGAAGTTTGGCTTGGGCTCCAAGAAGGATGAAGCCCCTTAAAAACTAATCTTAACCAAAAGTAAACTACGAATAAATCACTTTAAATTATTTATATCCGTAAACGATATCCCGCGACAATAAATATTTAGGTATATAGCTGTAACTTTTAATATCTTAAATTAAAACTTTAAATGTTACCAAATTTTTCTGTTCTATCTTGAACATTAAGACATCATTAAAAGCTATAGCTACAAGTACGTAAGTTAGTATTGATCCTACATATGTTGTATTGTATAGTATTGATACAATACAACTCCGGAAAAATATTTTGTCGTGTCCTTTGCTTATTACGAGTACTTATATTACGTATTGAATTGGATACTATCGAGCATGCATTAAGTTATAATGTAGAAAATTAAACGTGTAAGCGTTTACATATTTAATATGCTGCGTATAAGATAATCTTCTGAACTTACAGATTATATTTTGATGTCACTCAGTACTTGTTTAAAAGATAAGATTTCACAATTTTTGAGAGTCTGTCAACGAGTCGCAGCTACCACAAACTTGCACAGAATCTGGGCATAGCAAAACCTGATATTTATTTAGTGGTTGTGTGTTAATTGCATCTTGTCGTTCATATTTTTTGAACATAATCGCATTGACACAACAAAATAGCGAGGCTCTGAGGTTCTAAGTGCTAGTCATGCTGTTGGCGTGTGGCATGGACTGTTCAATCGATTTTGATGATGGTATCAAAATTATGGTAAAATTATTTAGTATTATCATTGGATTGTATTATTATATAGAATTCTCGTATTCACGCTCCGCAAAATATTTGAACTACGGCCTGCAAAAGTTCAGATGGGCCTGAGCAAAAACAAAAGTATATTTGTCTTGTACTTCGTATGATTAAACAGTTCCAGTAGTAATTACATGATTGTAGTTGCCTAAGCTTATCTTGGAACAGCTTGAATATTATTACAAAAGAATACAATTAGTAAGAGTGCTAACTTATTCGCGCTGTGAAGTTTCGTCAATGTACACAATTAAAACACTTCTAGGGGCTAGGTCAATTTCCAAACGATGACCCTTATAGAATATTAATTCAATCCTTTATTTAATTAATTTCTTCACCTCAAATTCTTGAGCAACACCTATTCTTAAAATATGTCTCAAAGCTTACGCCGTATACCCTAAACCATAACCTTTTCAAAACCTTTATTTACCTCCAAGTTCCTTCGGAACTCTTCCTTTTTTCTCCAATATAATATTTTTAGCTTTTACCACCATACGACGTACAGGAGTTGCGGAGTACCTCATATACTTTGGTTACCATATACGAGTATATTACAATTGCTGATAAATTTGACTCAAAATATCGACTGATTGGGTTGAAATCTCGACGAGATCACGATATGTAGAACCATATTAATGGGCATGAAGCCGTGTATCAGTAATGAGGACCTAACGATCTGAGCGCTCATCTTGGTTGGCGAGGGCGATACATCGTTTATGTAACATGATGGAACATGTCCCGGGCACTGGGGACTGTGCCCGTTGCAAATGTGCCACACCACCAACAAACTTTAACGAATCAGGCATTTGAGTACTTACATCAGTATCATCTGTTTTGTATTAATAAAAAAATAAAAAAAAAAAAAATCATGTCAGCAGTCAAAATCGTTAAATATTATCATTTCATCATTCAGTATAGCCTAAAACTGTCCCACTGCTCAGTTCTTCTCTCAAAATAAGAGGGCATAAGGCCATAGTCCCCATAGAGGCCAAGTGTGAATTAATAGACTTCACACACAATTGAAAACATCATGAACTGTTATTTTATTATTATTAGACATTCAAATATATTGATGGGCTATCACTTTTCTCATCTAGTAAAAACAATAACATACACATTAGCATACGTATTTAGCATCGAGTATTTGTGATAACTAAAATTGTAATCAGGCTGGCGCTGTACATTTGAAATTTGATGACAATTTTAGTATAAGTAGGTTTTGTTTTCGAGATACATAGTAGAAAACAAATTGTTTGGAATTTTTGTGTCTTTATATTTATTTATCTTTCAGCCTATCAGTCTACTTGTCTGTCCGTGCGCATGTATGTCTGTCTGGCTGTATAACTGACTACTGTATCACTGAAGAGATTTACATGAATTATCATATGAGTAAATAACGTATTTGTTATTTATATTATGGGACTGTATCTTGAATACATTTCATCACGGGAAACATATCATAGCCAACGTAATACCAAATATGTAGGAAGTAGTAAATACGAGGATGGGTTACTAATTTTTTAATATAATTTTAGATTATATTAAGAATTGCTGCGATATACGCATTAAAACCTTTATTGAGAAAAATAATTTTATTACGACTTTTGCTCGATATACCTACTCATAATTCCATGTGGATTCGGTATAATTTCTTTTCATCTAACAACATCGGAATACATAAAAAAAATTCCAAATGCAATTTTTTCTTTATTTAGTACCTTAATGACTTACTGATATTATTACTTAATGACGTGTCGTAAGAATTAATGTAGTACGAGTTAACATATAAATTACCGGACGATCAGTTTTTGAATTATAAATCATTCTGATTTTATTATTAATACATATTAAATGATAGTTAAGAACGATATATTTTACCAAACACCAAAAGCGTTATAGGTACTAACTTCGGAATATCTCACCTCAAAGTCTAAATAACTTTTCGAAATGGGAAATGAACGATAGAGAACTTGAAAATTGATACCTATCTTCTTAAATAACTATGGTGTTCAATATAACATTGAAGTGTTAAGTTTGATGAAATTTGAAGTTTAATATAACTTTGGATGAAGTTCGATTAGCTCGAAGGAAATAATAAATGAAAACCACAATTAAATAAATGAAAACCACAAACAAAACTAAATGTTCGTGGAATACTTATATAATTATACGTAAAGGAAATACTTCTCGATGTAGTATGACAGTAACATTGCTTCTAAACATGCCTTTGCGGGTTTTAATAGAACTAGTAATTTCCTACATGTCACTGGCATACATCGGCACATCGATGCATAGTCGAATTTAAACTCAAACCTCATATTTTCGTATAATATACATTAACAAATTCATTTCATAACCCTATCTTCATTTTATTTACTATCAATCAATCTTTGAAAAAAAATGTTTGTTATGCAAATCATTAATTTGAGTAGCTAATTATTTTATTTGTCTGATAGTCACGATAACATAACGATAATCTCTGTAGAATATATTGCCAGAATAATAATAATACGAATAAGTAATTCGCTCGTACGGAGCTAAGCCGTTACCATACATAATGCCATTGCTCTAAGACCTCGGACTTGCAAGTTTGATTAGACTTCCCTTGAATGCCACAGGGATAGTAAACATCGCATAAATGTTTACTACCGGCTTAGAGTTCGCTATGACCTGTCTAGAAATATTAGTTTACTTTATTCTTCGTTCACTTGCTACGAAACTTTTCTTCAGAGGTACTGAGTAAGAAGTTCATCAATCGCAGTAAAAATATACCTTGTATAATGTATCACGATTAATAAGAATTCAAATAAATATTTGTGCAGAAAAGTTTTACACGACTCATGTCTACTTGTCTTGTATATGATAGGATTCCATGTACATATAGTAAATCATTTGCTCAATTCGAAGTCGACATCGATCAGTTCTCTATCGATTTTATTTATTAATTGTTACAGTTTGTAGCTACATTTTTAAAACTACAGTTCCTTTTGCAGACATATAACTTTACGCGGAATTAAAACTTCAGGACGGAATAAAATAATGAAAATTGTTTAAAATGTTGCTACATAAAAAAGTTGCCAGCTCCAATACTCAAGTACAAACTAAGTAATACTTAAAATATTTTTTTTATTTTGTAACCATGATTTATAATCAAAATACTTTACTTTGTGTTCTACAATAATTTCATATTTGCTTATGCCTTAGATTGTCAATAACTGTGTTATATCCGTGCATCATTGGTACAGTGGAAGTACTTTAATTTATGTACTTTTAAAGTTCAGGTACTTTAATATTTATGATTTCTAATCCGAAAATGGATGTGTTATCCTATCAACAGCATTAACTTCTTCATAATAATCATTGGTTTTAGTATAACAGCATCGAGCGAGAACCACGGAGATATATTTATAACAATCTGAGGCACGAGTTAACTCAACGCATTTTACCAAAACAAGAGACTCTTATTAAAGACTTTAAAAAAGGAATTGGTTCTATGTTTGTGTGTATATTTTTACTACTGCAGAACCGTTTTCTATTCTTGTTTGAAGTTGTTGATTAAGAATTCGAATGTCACATGCAACATGGGTCGGTTGTTACTGTTAATAAAGTTAAAGATTTTTCCCGTCGCAAAACAAAGGTGCATCGCTTATTTATACTAATTGAATTTATGCATTTGTGTATATGTGGATAGTAACCTTCGGAACCACAGCACCTGTCACAAAATCTTTTACCATTTCAAAGATATATTATTCCCGGTGGTCATAGTATAAAATCATTTTTTTTGTCTGAATGCGATAATCTTAAAAACAGATTTTCATATATCTTTTACCAATAGATAGACGGACTTACGAGAAAGATTTAAATATGTGATATTAAAAAATTGTAAAAAAGCTTGATTACACTGAGGGTTCGATTACTATTTGTGACCGTAAAAATCAAATTTTCCGAAGTGAAGCGAGGATCGATTACTAGATTTTTTAATGAAAATCTAGTATGAGATCGTACGATCCTATTTTACCGTTACTTTATAAAACAAATTTCAAATTAAAATCGCATTGTGGGGCTACTTTATTCCAAAACGTTCTGTAAAAGTAACCATTAGTGGTACAATTACACGCAGCATAATGCATGACCGTAGAGGAAATTTATCAAAGAATATTTGCAAACTATTTCTCATTAAGCTTCAGTGGCCTTCATGCACCTGCTTCGTATATTGCGCATTTTGAGTTCGCCCTTGCCCGAGTTTCCAGAACATCGGCAGCGAGTGAACTCATTATGAAGTCATCGACGAGCGAGTGAGTAATTCTCACAGTTCAACAGGCTCTTTCAAAGCTCTCTCCTACCAAACGTGTAAATATAAAACCTGTGTGTACAATAAATCATTTTCAAATATTTATGATACAGTTACATACAAACAAAACATAGCCATTCTATCCATGACTGGTACCTAAACTAGTAATTTCGACGGACTGTACGGTACACACATTCACATTCCATCACTAAGACTTTGTATTTTTCGAGTGACATGGCCGTATATAAACATGACATCATTAACTCCAAGACCCGATAACAAACATTTTCTGACATAAAAACAACCAGATAAAAAATCATGAATTTTCCACTAAGGTTTTTACGCAACAGCCTGATTACTCATTATTTACATTAAAGATGTAAAAAGCACTAGACTGCATATATATTTATATATAGGCAGTCGCATTTAACATCGCTGTTTATTACTATATACCTGCAGCTTTTAACAGTATCATTTGAAATTTAATCCGTGGAATTATACAAAACCGTCCCAGGGTTTTATGAAAAGATCTCATTTAAAATTATTTTAAATTAAAAATGGAAACAGATTACAGTTATAAAACGAATTGATTCAATTTGAGTTAACCACTAACGTTATTATCAATCGACACTGGAGCAGCGTGGTGGAGTCAGCTCTAGGCCTCTCCTCAATCACGAGGAGAGACGCATGCATTGCAGAGCTACTAACTAAACTCACTAATGATGGTAATTTCAACGAATTCTCCATCTGCTTCGGTATAACACAAATTATTCAAAAGGTCAGAAGAATTACTTTCACCATATATCACGTAACTAAATGAACGACACGCTGCCATTATATTGTCAGAAACCGACAGAGGAACACATGCACTAATTTTTGCGATTTAGCTTCACCAAGAAATATTGAAATATATATAAAGGAGATAGATGTAACATATTGTTAAGTCGCATAACTCAGTATTTTTGTCTTATTTCTTTCAAATCATTTTTGATTCGATTTTTGTATCGCGTCTCAGTAATGTAAAGTAAAAAAGGTAATAAATGAGTGCTTTGTAGTTATTATTATTGAATTATAAAGTTACTGAAATTGTAAATGCAATTTTTTTTTTTCGAAATTTGTTTTCAAAATCACTCTTTGAAAGTCAAACTACGCCATCGCATAAGCAATGAGCAGTCTTGGTTTCACCAGGCTTCCATCATGATTGTTAAGCCGTCAGTGATGTCTCGCACATACTATTCGCCACCAGTTACTACGTGAGGCGCATTAAAAGTTTCCGGAATTAATAATAATAAAATTCAATTGATGGTCAATTTTTTTTTGTAATGAAATTATTTAATAAAAAAATTAAAAAGTTGTATAAATCTATGTAAATAACGAAGACAAATATAAAAATATTTCAGCGTTGGTATCCGTGTGGATGCAGAAGTTTCATGAGCCTGTTTTGCCAACGACGTCGCTGAATCTCATTGCAGGGTCTTATCTCTTCAGGTTCGTCGGGGAACGATGGCGGGAAATACATACTAAAATCAATATAGAAACTCGAGTTGTAACTACAACAAAACTGGCAACTTGGAATAAACAGAATTATTGCCCCACACTGCAAAGTTATATTTATGATTTTGGGAGAACGATACGAATTTAACGCCCATATCTGAAAATTGTTTCCTTAAAAGTGATGTGATCTAAAGCAAAAGTTTGTTGAATTTCAGTTCTGTGATAGTTAGTTACCATACTTACTAAAAAGAAATGCCGGAATTTAACCACACGAGACAAAGGCAATAATAGAACTTGCTTAAGAATCTGTGTAATCTTTGGGTGATTTCAGGGGTGCTGAAAGTGGGGGAACTTGAGATTGGGGACAAAGCATTGTAAGGCAAACAATACGTTCGCTAAAGCAGTATCGATCGGTCAGCGATCTCCAAAAGGACATAACGGAATCCACGTCCTTTATCCTAGAACTTTGCTTACATTCTAGACTCCTTGCGGGGCAACACTATATCGGGATATAGTTTCTGAGCGGCAAGCTGACTCTTCCGCATCGAGCTCGAAGTGCTTGTTCTTGAACTACCATAGCTTGCGGAAGACCTGCAAATAACCTTCTGTCCGTTAAACTCATTTTTTTTACTACTAACCATGAATCAACAGCTGTTCCTAACAGTCACAGTGTATTGTTCACCCAATTAGATACGTTTAGTATTCGTCACGAATCACGAGTTGACGTGCATCACGCAACTGTAATAGTCGGTAAATCCCCGAACTTTACAGACAAACCGATATCATCAAAAAATATAACGCGCCCTATAGTTTTCACTCACTCAATAATAACATAGATTATTTGAAAAAGAAATGACTGTTTGACATTTTCTAGCATCTTTTATGTAATTGGTTTTTCTATAACAGTAGATGCATCTAATTTCTATACATATTGTTGGTGCATTTGTTGATAGCTGTAACTCGTACAGTAGGTTTATTTATTTACAGAATAGAATTATTTCATCGCTAAAAAATATTTCAGAGCTACGATAAGATCCGATAAAATTATACAGAAATTATGTTAATTAACTGGATCCATTTATTATTTAAAAAAAATTGCACCGAACCACCTAATAAAAATAAAAATAAAAATTTTATTCGGGTAATATTTGGGGAAATAATATTTTTAACTAAATGCAGCAGTATTGCTTAAAAATAATCCACATTAACTTCGGTCCCGTTAAGATTGTCGTTAACTTAATTAACAAATAACAGAATTATCAACATAATGCAAGACGAACATTGATGCCTTCGATTTTCCAGTCTCGGTGGCCGTCGGCAAAGGCCTTAACATTGTGTCAAAAGATGATCGAGGCATGCCAACCACTCCCAACACTACTCCCAGTTTTGTTAAGTTTTCCTCAGGCCCGGCTACCGCATGCATCATGTATAAGAGCCGAGGGGTCACCCTGCAAAGTTATACTAAAACTTATACAGAGAAACAGCAAATCTGGAAAAATATTTTCGTATTAATATCGTTTTGAATAATAGTAAAAATATCTTGCAAATGTACTGTTGTGATTGACCATCCTCATGGTTTTGCACATACATTTCACTAATTGATTGATAATATTTATTATATAAGCATTTTATAACGTAATAGAACAAAATTTTACAAATCATGCCCATCGCTATTCAGGGATTCCAAACAGCTAACGAATTAAACGAAGAGAACTCTGAGGAGTAACGTGTACCAAAACGATTATAAGCTATTAAGCCCTCTACCAATGCGCACTGGACCAGCCTAGTAGTATAATATACTCGTAGATTTGGCAAACTCAACTACAGATCTCGTCAATCACTAGGAGAGAGCAGAAATACTGTTAAACCCAAAACAAAAACCGACTAAACTAAACCACTAAAACATACTGCGTGCACTTGATTACACCTAATCCCATCATGCGGTAGTCAATGTCTCTGTGGCAGAACACGTCGTTCATTAGGGGAGAACGCGTATTAAGCTTCTTATCGTGTCGAACGCAATAGCCTAACAGCACCGAGCGTTCTTCCGCCGCCATTTTAGATACGTAACCCGTTCGTAAAGTATGCTCTACCGAATTGAATATTTCCGACTTGAATATACGGTTCATCTCCAACTCTGTAAACAAATTGACATCACATCAAACCTTTCTTTGACAGTGAATAAAACCGCTAACCCTAAATGAGCATCGTTGTTCCACAATGGTGATGTTAACTTAGCCATTAACTTTTGTTTACGGAAACATTTAGTATAAACTATTAATGTATGAAATAATTTTCGCAAATTATTTCATAAATTAATCGAGAAATATTTGAAATAATTTGACAACTACAATTTCATCTACCCAAAATACAAGACGTTCTTTTACTAAAAATCACTTCTTCGATATTACACTCCCTTTGTATGCTACATTGCATCTTCACTGTTTCTCTGTCCACTACTTAAACATTTATATCCCCGACAATGGTATACTGTAATAGAATTTTGTCAATCAAGAACTTTAATCCATGAAGAGATTAAACTTCTTGATAAGTTGAAATAAAAGAGGAGTCGACTAATCGCACGGTCAATAATAAACTGACCGATTACACTTTAGGTCCAAAATGAGCAAGCAAACCGAGTGATTAGTTTTATCTAAATCTACTAAAAAAATTATGTCTTATTATTGTTATTGTGATTTATCCAATTATGAATCGATCACTTTAAAATAAAATTTTAGATTTTTATAGTAAACAGACTATTGAGTTTGTCTAGGAATCCTCAATTTCGACAAGAGATTTGTGCCCTGTAAAAACTTAAAGATAGATATTTCATGCAACATGAAGGTAACTTTTGAACTTTATTCAGAAATTATAAGCAAAATTGCTATGCTTTCTCAGGCTTGAAATGTTATATGTAACATATTTTTTGTTAAGTCACACATAAAAATCTAGGTTTAAGTTAACTTAGTTTCATGAAAACGTTAATTTGTAATGAAGCGTTTACTTTGTGGCTTATCATTACCCAGACCATAGCACAAATATTGCATTAATGTGTAATCCGAACGTCAATTAGGTCGATGATTGAGTAGCTCAGTGTAGTTACCAAACTTGAATATTAATTGAATGGATAATTTAAACCATATGACAACTGGACAATTCATATAAATATTAGACACAGGTAACTCAACAAATCAATTTTAATTAACATGTTTCATGTAGGTATTTATCGCATGTAATATGTTTTTGTGTTTGAATATAAATAAGTTTTTTTCGTAACGAGTCTACAAACGAGAGGGCGAGTCACTTGAACAAGGTACATTAGTGACCGAAACATTACACGGTCCATTTTAGAGCGAGGGTGGTAGCTAGCCAAGCGGGTTAAATACCCTAACACCATGCGGTACCATCGGGACTAAACTGGATGGTATTGAGCATAGCGACCTCCAACAGGAGGAACCGTTAGTTAGCTTAGATTCAATGGTAGATGAAACCACTTACACCCCATAAACTAATATTAATTTATTCAATTAATAAAGGTTCTTTATAACAGAAGAAAAGAAATAACTTGAGCGGATGGGCGGCGCCGAAATATAAGTCAGGTATACCTAATGTACAAACAACAACATCTCGGTATTATTAAGAATGGATCATTTAGGTATCTAGCTTACAAAAAGATAAGGACTTAAAATTGAGCCCTGTAGAACACCCGTCACATTCGATGATCCCGATTATTTATGAGCATGCACATTATATTAGGTATACACTTTCTTACACTTAATCTAACCATCAGTGCAATTACTTGCAAAATATGCATTTTAAAATTATGATAAGATTACTACTGGGATTTATCAAAATAAACCCAATGTTATATAATATCCGAATATTGTATAATATCCGAATATTATATTGGGTTTATTTCAGATTCCGAAATCTGAATATTATGCACCTATCTGATTAAACGATTTTCGGCCTAAAGCCAACCATACAATTTGTACACACACACGAAGCAGAGTTTCAAAAAGCCTCGCATCTTTGTCTGACAATGATCGTCTTTTCTTCTGAGGTCCCATGTGGTGAAACTTCCTGGTCTCTCCTCCGCCTATAAAACGTCATTATAGCTTGAGTAAACATACAAGTATCAGGTGGGTGGGTCGGCTGCAGGGGTTGGTGTTCAATCCACATATCGAGAAATCTTATATTGCCCAAAGGCCTTAGATACGGCGTCACGATTATTATTTAATGATACCAGAATACATGGCTCAAGGACAGATGGCCTTATGAAACACACGCGAACCAGAAATAATAATCGACACAAGCTACCTATATAAATATTCTTATATGTGACATTTTTAAATGAATTTTTTTTATGTTAGTAACCGACAAACGAGCTAACGAGCCACCTGATGGTAAGTGGTCACCGTCGCCCATTGACATCAGCAGGATCAAAAGTATCACTGATACGTTCTCAGCCAGAAAATGAGAGGTAAAAAAGAGAGTACTAGCCCAGCCGGAACACGACGAGTCTTTTAGTGGCTGACTTAAGCAGGAGGGTGGTAGCTAGCCAGG
>DWPT01002010.1:0-17094 GCA_018251895.1 Agathymus mariae mariae | reverse complement strand
GTTCATGGACATCAGCAAGACCAACGGTATCACTGATACGTTGTCGGCCAGGCAATGAGAAGGTACTGGCTCTCAAGCCCCCGGCCGGAACACGACGATTCGTTTGGCGACTGAATCGAGCAGGAGGGTGGTAGCTAGCCAGGCAGGCTTCACGAAAAGGTAATAATACCAATAATAATAATACCTATGATAATATAATACCTTATTTCTCTTACACATGTAAGCAAAAGACTTGAGCACGATAAAGTATAAAGTAGGGGTGTGCGAATACCGTTCGAATCGAATCGAATATCATTATTCGAGTAATTCGCACATTCGAATTATTCGCACATCCCTAGTATAAAGGCTGAAAGTATGATATCCGAGACCTTTAAAAATACAAATAGAGCCGATGCTCTATCAATATCTAACAGTTAACACGATGTCAGTGCACACAATTTGAACTGTCATCGTATTTAGCAGTTAGATGTCAAAGATATAATTGACATTTTGACTGCTAAAACGTCAACATTGCTAAGTTCGTCAACCAATTTTCGTTGTTCGGAAATCTTCCTATAATTGCCTTTCTTATTATGAATCAACAGTTAAAACTACGAAGAACATGGTAATAAGAGATCCGTTTACAGTAACCGTAACTTAGAATAAGCGCAGGATGGAGGAGACATCCGCTATGACGGGCGAAGCAGCCGTGGCTAAAGGTGTGTTGTTGCGCTGGTGTTCCATTTGATGTAACCGCTTGCAGGAAGTTGAGATGAGAAGTATTTCTGTTTTCAAGTGGAGGGCGGGAGCGAAGGCGGTGGGTCGCCTGAGCGCGCACGCCGCGACTTGGAGTCGGAGTTTAACATGCAGCGAGCCAAAATGAAAGAGCTATTTTTACAGAAGGAAGGTTTGTAAATGTCCAGCATAACCTGGGCTCAGGCTGGCTGGTTTGTGGTGTTGACGGTCCCAATCAGGACACTTCATTGTAATACTAGTGAAATCTTTCACTAACCTTCATTAAAGGAAATTGAGTAACACAAAAACTACCTGTTTCTCTTGTTTTATAAAGCCTTAATGGTATTTGATAATTGTGAAAATGTATTTATTGTTTTTGTGACTGAATTTACTTTAAATGAATTTGTGGCAATGGAGAACAAATGACTTCTTAATAGAAACAATCTGTTCAGCTATGTGGCAAAGTCAGTTATGTGGTGGTACTCAATATAAAGGTATTAATTGATTTAATATGAAATTTTGATGAAGCTATAGAAAATGAAAATTGCAACTATGTGTTTTGCCCTATGTTCATTAAAATGTGATTTGTACCAATAATTTAT
Source organism: Agathymus mariae mariae (assembly GCA_018251895.1). NCBI lineage: Eukaryota > Metazoa > Arthropoda > Insecta > Lepidoptera > Hesperiidae > Agathymus > Agathymus mariae. The sequence goes on along the minus strand of DWPT01002010.1, from coordinate 15,778 downwards.
GTTAGTAGTAAGCATTATCTCATTCCCTCCAAATGATTGCTTCGGGGATTCTACATTTGATGAATGATGAATGTAATACAAACCCATAAATAATAATTTAGAGAATGTTTTGATCATTTACTGTTAATAATACATATTCATATTCAAATTCAGAAAATTAAACAATTATAGTTACAAGTCACATTTAGAAAATGTGTTTTCTGGTGTAGATCATTTGTGATAAAACCAGAGAACATTTGATATATATATTTCTTTTTTTTGTACAATAAATTTGATGAATAAAGTAGGAAGAAAATGTTCACATTCTATCAAATTTTTGCACATGAAAATTGTTATTAAAATAAATGTCAATTAAAATAAGTGTGATAGTGATTTAACCCAGAAAATAGTTAATATACATTATTTTAAGTGTTGTCATTCCATTATCAGGAAGAATGTACACTGTATTAAGATTTTCACACCTGACTTACTCTGTGAAGTGCTACAATAATTGTCATGTAATTCATATTGAGATATTTGTGCAGCCTGACAGATTGGCTCATGTAGCTTTGCGATTAGTCCTAGATTCATCATACTTGTAACTACTAAAATTACTACATCTTACATCTTGCTGTGTTCCAGCAGTTATACTAGTGAGGGTAATGCCACCATCTGGATTATGTGGTAAAAGAAGCTCAATCCAATCTAGATATTTTCTGCTTGTGGTCGTAGTATTAGCAATAAATGGATTTTCTTTCCTTCTGGGCTTTCAATGTGTCGGTGATATTTTTGGTGTGACTGATGCAATGGCAATCACCATAAGCAGTGCTAGCTGTCTTACCATCATCAGATGGTGTGCTTGTTCATCAGCTATTCACATAAAAATAAACATTTTTGTACCCATATTAATATAAAATGAAATGGGTATGATTGTAGTGAAAGAAATTCAAATGTGTTATTGGACATAGTTAAGCCTTTGAAATACTTAATTTACACATAAGATGAGGCTAACTACTGCAATGTTGTTTTAGGTGTGCGTTCTGTTTCATAAATGATTAGACTAGCTACACATTAATGGACTACATGGCCAATTTAGATCAATAAAACTCCAATGGTATCACCAACTCATTGCTTATCCAGAAAGAAGTGATTGAATCCACTCATTAACTGATTCTCCGACATGACTACTCTCTGTATCATCGGGATTCAACTACAAACGTCTAATTTTGTTGATCACTTTCAAATCGCAGAAGCTAGCGCATCATGAGAAGATGTTCTGCAGTATTTAATTTGACAATCCCCAACAGAGGACATGCGGCACATGGTGCTGGAGCAGGAGCAGTTGAAGTCGGAGGTGGCGGGGCTGCGAGCCGAGCTGCAGCAGCTGCAGACACTCAGCGAGAACCAGAAGTCTGAGATACAGAGCTTGCAGATGTTAGTTAGCGGTATGTGTCGATGATTGTATTACAAATAGATGTTGTTGTTTTTTATTAATGCGCAAGTCGTAGAACTCGCACTTTCTTTAGTTTAATATCAACCGCGCCGGGGATGATGTACCGTTGAGATAAAATGCGAAATTGTGTACGGTAGTAAAAATTAATTAATGTAATGTACTGACGTTATCTTATGGATGAAAGGCATTCCTTCACACGCTCGGTTTTTTCTTATTCATGATTTTGAATAAAAAGCGGGATCCATCCCATATACTGTCCGTTGTGGTGGAAGGGCAGGGCAACAGCACGGAGTTTGTATACTCCTTTACATAAGCCAATGGAACTTAATTTTTAGAATTCCCCTCCCAATGCCATCTGTTCGACTCGTGCTCCAGGCCACGTCTAGATCACATGTCATTACGCTAAATGCGATGCCACGTCCAAATAAGTCCTCAGCTAAATATAATTTATTGTACCAACATGACCTTAATATGCCAATAAGTTAATGTTGTATACTTGCGTATACATATATATCTAGATCCCGATATCTCCGGCACTAATCTTGTTTCTGTAAATTAAATTAAAATGATATATGTGATATCTAAACAAGGCCAGTGACGCGTCTTTTAAATATGTTTAAACATAACTCATATTACACAAACAAATACAAATGATGAATAAACAACACAGTGACTGAAAACCAAATACAATGATGATTAAATCTATGCTCACATTCATTCACTAAAATTCCCTCGGGTTTACATTTTCGCACCTTGTCTATACCAATTTTTGACATATTGGGGAGCCCTAGAATACTCCCGCCAATCCCACGCTGGCAGAACAGGGTGTCGTCAGAGGCGACAGAAGCCAGCCTGTTTGGTGACAGGGCTTCGCGTAAAGATTGTATTATCAGTATTATTATTAAGTCGTTAATATTATTATTGGTATTATTGTCTTTCCGTGAAGCCTGCCTGGCTAGCTACCACCCTCCTGCTTGAATCAGCCGCCAAACGACTCGTCGTGTTCCGGCTGGGGGCTTGAGAGCCAGTACCTTCTTATTTTTTACCTTCTTCTCATTTCCTGGCCGACAACGCATCAGTAATACCTTTAGTCTTGCTGATGTCCATGGGCGCCGATGACCACTTACCATCAGGTGGCTCGTCAGCTCGTTTGTCGGCTATTACCATAAAAAAATAAATTAGTAAAAATGACACATTTTGAACTCAACAATAATTGGTTTACATATTACAACACTAGTCATTAGTTATTTATTATTAACTTTTATTGTATCATTCAACGAATTATAACGGGAATGGTGATAACGCAAACTTTTTTGCTATGATTAGTAAATACTAGCATCCGAGTCCGGCTTTTCCTGTCATCACTTGATTTTTGCTACAGTACGTCCAGAAGAAGGCAGAAGCAACCTTTTCACGATACAGAAAATGTAAACGCGTTTTTAATATATCGTTGCGTCTGTCACGATTACTCCCTGTCACAGTTCAAAATGTATATATATAATCAGGCTCGGATGTGGTCCGTGGTTTTCACAACGGTCGTTTAGTACGGATGCATAAAGACACATCGCACAGTCCATGTTATTGATATACCCACGATAAACGCTCGGGAACAGTTTATATGTGTCAAAATCTGTAATAAATAAATGTATCATTATAGTTGTATAAAAAGAATACACACTGACACGTAGAGAGTGTCTATATGCACACGAGGGTCCCGTTAATATATCGATCGCGTAACCTGTAACCTGGCCACAAGCGAGTTCACCGTACAGCGCGGCGTGCTCGGCCTCGTGAGGAATCGCAGCCCTGTGGCCGTACAAGGAACACGCACGTCACGAGCGATGCTGCAGTTTTGTGCGTGGGGAACTGAAGGTTGGGTCGTCGGTGCATCGCCAGCTTTGTCATCGTTATATTCACGGGCCTTGTACGTGCACCGTGCGACTGACACGCGCGCGGGTTTGAACTTGACACAAAATTATATATCTGTTCACTTAAGACAGAACAACGGAGGTAAACTTGTACAAAATAAAAATAAACTTGATACTAAATGAAACTGGACAAGTAGACGAGTCTACTGAAGATACTTGCGCATGTTGAATTTAAATTCCACGGTGATGATTCTAAGAACACTGTAATATTTGGTTCAGCCACTTAGATGTGTTTAGTTGTGAATCCTTTGTTGTACATTAGTTTAAAATGTCCAGTTTGTAATCGTCTGTGCCGGGTTTCAACACCGGTCCCCACAACCACCAGTTCGACTGATTTGTATGAACACTTGTTGCTCGTTTGTGCACGTTGAGCTGATGGTATCGTATGGTATCGTATCGTTGGATCGGTGTAACGGCTGCAAGCTTCGTTTCGGAAAACGGTTGTCTGTCTACTGCTAAACTGACTTCAGAAACGGTGGAGGCGTCGTCGTCGGGCTCCGAGGAGGTGCGAAGGCTCCGCGCCAAGAATTTGGATTTGGAGCAGCAACTGGCGCAGCTTAGGCAGCAACAACAGGTACTTGAGATTTATTTTACCTATCAATCGTACACTTTAAAATTAACATTTTCACCCACAAGCACACGAGTAATTGCAACGCGCGCTCACACCCGTCTGTGTTTCAAGTGTTACGTTGCCACATGGAGAGTGCCACCGGAGATATAATGTAAGTCTGTTATGAGCGTGTATTTTATATAAATGGAAAAAAATCCTGAAGTTTTTCATTGTTTAATTCATTAATGTGTGCATTGTTAGTTTGGTTTCCATCAGTTGATATCATAAACATATCCGACGGTCGTTAACCAACGTTTGAAGTAGACGAGATGGAGCTGACAGTGCTGACTGCACGTGCCACCGTCTCACGACTACTGCACGACCGTTATCGCCGTTCGCCTCCCACCGCCACCGATATCGCTCAGTCGAAAGCCTCGCGGTTAATTTTAACGCCCGTGTATTAATCAAATGAGTGATAATTTTTTTTACATTTCTATATTACGGCACTTCCATCCGGGGCTTTATGTTGTACGCCATTTTAAAGTTATATACATGTATCTATACAATGACACCGTAATAAACATACGGGCCGTTACATGATAACGGGTCAACGACCAAACAAACACACGTGTGGAGCACCAGCGGCGTCACCGTTCGTCGGCGGCCGAAAAGAAAGCCGTGGAGCCGCTGGTCAACTGGTTGTGAAATCATTAATTGTACGTGAAAAGTACGTATTTCCAAAGTTACAAGGCGGTTTGTCACGGCGTGTACCTTCACCGAAGGAAATGATACCTGGTTTGAAATTTGGACATAATTTTGCAAATCGAGTGACGAAGAAACGTGAAAACCACCTGAGGCTGTTGTAATGTAGCACAGCCGCTCGTTGTGTGGACCGCCTTACGTTATCGCCGACCGCCGACCGTCGACGGGAACCTATTACATTATCGCACCGCCGCACCGCGCCGCGCATATAACAACTCGCACAATTGTTTTCTGTTATCATTAAAAAGCATTTCAATTTCACGTGTCTAACTAAAAGACAAATTAACTCGTGTCAAGTGTACAATGTATTTATTTTCCCGTTCGACACGTCTCGAACGAATGTAACGTGATACAGTCGCGGCAAGTGCGCGGCGGCGGTCGGTGGTGGGGCGGTGGTGTGCGGGTGTCATGACGGATGTGTACCGTGTGTGGCAGGAGGTGTCGCTCGCGCCGGCCACCTTCGTGCGGACGCTGGCGCGGCGGCTCGGCGCCGACACGGATGCCGAGCAACCTGTTAAGAAGGTAATCTTACACACACACACACACACACACACTATGCTGAAAGGTACAACGTAAAAGACGGAATAACGGCGTATTATTTATATCAGATGCGCCCGTACGTTCGAACGGGACCGCGGTGCTTTTAAACTAGCACCGAGAGGGTCCCCGTAGGTAGGTAATCAATTGAAAATCTTTCATAATATGCACTTGTTGTTGGTTACAACAATAGTGATCATAAACTTAAATGAGATTCGTTGTGTAGATATAACTCCTATTTATACATAATAACTCTTACTTAATTATTTCATCAAATCTCAAACCAAAATACACACACAAACGCGCGCGCGCGCGCGCGCTCACGTTCTAGATAACCAGGCTCGTCCGGTAAGGTGATGAATCGCTGCGAGTCTTGTGGTTTACCTATTGTGAAGTGGTGAGGGTTCTCGCCTTTGTGTTGTGCAACTAAATGTTACATAGTCTAAATGTTTGTTGCGTTGCCACATAAGTACATGCAACTGTAATTATGTACATTCGCGAGCAAGTACTCGAGAGCAAGGGTCGCACTGACGTACCAGACAGGTGTGGCTCACCCGTGTCGATGGCTCGATGGTGGCTGCAAGATGGAAGTCCACTTCACACTTACAGCTCTTGTCACACAAGGTAACAGTGATCTGAATTACAGAACGCCGAGGACGGGGAGCTGCTGCGGTCCATCGTGCAGCCGCTGGAGCTGGAGATCACGGCGCTCAAGAACAAGCTGCGGGAGACCGACGCACAGCTGCAGGAGGCGGTGAGGACGACCGTCTCTCGCCGCTCCGTTACTTACCAAAGTTGACTTGGCAGCACTTAATGCAAATAAATTAAGCAAATGCTTCAATGAATATTTCCCTGCGACCTTGCACGTGCACGTGCCCGTTAACGGCAGTGGCGATACGCCCTTCCGTGCTAGGACGCTCATTGTGTTTTTAACTTACAGAAAGCCAAGTCGTCGGCCAGTACGGCAGGATCGGCCGGAGATGTGAAAATGGAACCGGGTGGTGAGGCATCAAACGTGATTGTAACATGAACAAAGCATGAAATGAAATGAGATAAAACTTATCGGAAGTTAGTTTTTACAAACATTTCGAAAGTCAAACTACGCCATCGCTTTAACAAATTTAAAGAAGATGCCCCAAGTAACTCCCAAGGGATATTTCCCTAGTCACAGTTACAGATATCACTTTCCACTACTTATAACTATTATTTACTCCGTGGCCAAGCCGTCTTATCCTTCAGGTGGCCATGACGATGGTGTTTACTCAGACGCGATGTGGGCAATCCTCGATAGATATCTTATCAGTTAGGTGGTTTTTATAAATATTTTCATGTCAAATTAGCCGAGATGGGCACGCCTCACCCTGTATGTGATGAACTACAGACTATTATTTCCAGTGAAAGTTCTATTACGTAATACGTAAAGCTATTCCGAAGATCACCCCGAACAAGTAGAAAAATAGTTTGACAGACAGACAATTATTTCAATAGCAGTTTATCTGGTCCTCGTTTTGTATAATTAAATCTATATACAACTCATATTGCTCGTGGGGTCCACATTTGTTCGGACGGTCTCTATTTGACAGTTAAATGTTTGTTTGTGTCAATCGTGTTGTGCGGCGACAGGCGCCCGCTGCGACATGTGCGCCAACTACGAGCGGCAGCTGGTCGGCGAGCAGGCGCGCGCCGACGCCGCACGCGACCGCGCCGCCCAGCTGGAGCACGCGCTCAAACTGGTCAGTAGGACACACACACACACACACACACACACCGAACAATACTGTTGTCGAATCATACTTCAATATTGTGAAAGCGATGTTGAACTTTGTTTGTTTCAAATACGTCGCGGATCAGTCACGTGTCGCGTTTACCATTGTGTACTGCCAATAGATGGGTCGATCGGCCTAACAGCGTTTGCAAAGGTCATAGCTAGCTGTACGGTTCGTTTGGCGGCTGATATCCGGCTGGGTACAGTGAAACACACTCCCCACGACAACGAAGGTCTGCGACGGCTCTGCCATGATGCTTCTGAGCGATGCGTAACTCGATCGGAAGATTACCTCGCCTGTTAACATCTGGCTGCAACACGGTGGTAATGTGTGAACCTGGCAGGCGACAGAGGAGCTGGAGGGCGTGCAAGCGGTGCACGACGAGACGGTGCGCACATGGCAGAGCGAGCGGGCGGCGAGCGGGGCGCGCCTCGCGCAGCTCGCCGAGCAGCTGGACGCCGCACGCGAGCAGCTCGCCGAGCGCGCCGCCGCCGCCGAGCGCTCCTCGCGGCGCGCGCTCGAGCGCGTCACCATGCTCACCGTCGACAGGGAGATGCTGCAGAAGAAGCTGGACAGGTACCTCTACTGATACACTACAGTACACCGACACACGCTACAGTTACCTTACCTTTATCAAGAATTAAATGCTCGATATAAAAATACATTCTCATATTGTACACTCAAATATTATTAAATAATTAGGCGTTGTTTTACGCTAGTTGTAAATTATCCTTCGAGCTACAAAGATTCAGAGTAAATGAATTTTTGAAATTTAAATATGTATATGTGAGTAAAAAATATAAATTCAGTAACTGGGCAACGACAGGTATCTCCAGAAGCAGGAGCGAGTTGTACGTATTGTGTGGTGAAATACAATTCAACGGGACACCGTTTTTTCTTCAACATGTAAAGACTTATTCTATCTTATCAATACATATTAGGAAAAAAATTAAAAATTCCAACAGTAAAATTAAAACTACGTGGAATGTTATTAGTAATGAGACCGATGTGAATACATCACGCGACATGAAGTATGAATTAGTGATAGATAAAAATACAATCATATCTGATAATCACAAAGCTACCGCTTTTGAAAATTACTTTCACAATATAAATGTTACGTTGACTAATTCACTAACCTCGTCGCCGGTAGAAGCTTATAATCTGTTAAGAAAATATGTTACTGAATGTAGCATTTTATTTGACTTCAAACACACTGCAGTGTTAGAAGTAGACACAACTTTTGGGTCACTAAACATTAAAAATACTGGTGACCTTGGGGCACGTCGTAACATGATAGATGTATAGCTCTCCGTCTAACTGTAACCTTTAATATGTGTGTTGACTTATTGCTTTTTTGTTTGTTATAAAATTTACAATGGAACAAAAGCGGTTTTATGCTACAAGCATTGTCTGTCAGTCAGACTTCAGGCAAAATTGAGAAGCGACGAAGGAGGTGCATAAGAATAAAATGAAAAATAGGTACAACATTCTGTATATAAATACTGTTTTTGAATAAATAACATGTATACATATTAATACTATAATTATATATATGACTTAGGTACTTTTCCACATTTAATGAAATATAGCAAAGTCAGATTCATCAGATTGTAATAATTACAGACCAATTTATAGTTTACCATTACTTAATAAAGTGTTTAAAAACATTTTACTTAATCAAATTCTTGAACATCTCAACAGAAATGACTTACTTCACCATGATCAATACGGCTTCACCAAAGGTCGTAGTACAACTGATGCAGGTGCTAGGCTTCTTAAACACATATTTGAGGCCTGGGAGGCATCACAGAATGCTATAGGTGTTTTTTGCGATCTTTCTAAGGCATTTGATTGTGTTGAGCACGAATCATTACTTCTTAAGCTTAGTCACTACGGCGTCAAGTACAGTGCTTCAATACCAAATCATCGGGATCATCAATTTTAATGGGTGTACCATAGAGCTCTGTTCTAGGTCCGTTCCTTTTTCTGATTTATATTAAAGATTTGCCGTATTTTATTGGTAAACATGCGGAAATTGTACTCTTTGCTGATAACACAACTCTAATATTTAAGACTGAAAAAAGAAATTAAATTTTGACGATGTAAACAGTGCTTTGTCCCATGTATCACATTGGTTTAACATAAACAATTTAGTTTTAAATGCTAAAAAACGAAGTGTAAAGAGTTTGCACTACCAAATGTGCAGACGGTAGGCAAAATCCTTAAATTAAATAATGAAACATTGACTATTTATATCCACAGTTTTTTTAAGTGTCACCTTAGATACTAAACTTCAGTGGGGCGCTAAAACATACAAATAACGGCACTTAATATCAATTTGTAATGTGATCGCTTTGTTATTCCACAGTGATGAGGATGATACAAGTCGGTTGGTCCGGCAGCTAAGCCGCATTAACCGGCCCCTCGAGGTCACCTTCCTGCAGATGATCAAGCTCATGAGTCAGTGCCAGCAGGTAACATCACGTCTTCGCGATCAGGTACTAACCAATTGGACTTGTTTATGTACATTTGACTCAAAGGACCATTTGGTTCTCTTAACTGCATAACTTTGCATGTTAGTTTATAATATTTTGGTTTGGTGATGCTTTATTTTTATTAACAAATTCACGGTGACAGTTATTTTATAAGTCTTAAAGTAGACGCAAAGAAGGGGAGAAAATATATATGTTATTTTAGGTAACAATGATCGTTGTCTGGGATAAAATGGAAAAGAAAGCTATTGATCTCGATCCCATTGTGCTACATTTTTATTTTTAGGTACCTATGTAGTAAGTGACTCCGTGTATGCTAAATAAGTTTGACAATTGTTTTGATGGCTGTATTTTTACTAGATTAGCTCTAGAACAGAGACAAAATTAATTGAAAGATCATCTAATACTTTGTTTATATATCAACAACCAGCAAAGGAGCTGATGGGTAACGTAAGTGGTAAATAATCTCTTCGGCCAACGCTACGAGTAAGAGAGTTATCGACGGGTCAGCGACCCGGGATAAAACGGATCGTTTACCTACTATCAACCGGCGCTTCAACGTTGCATCCCAAAACTACCGAAACCCGACAAATTTGCATTTCTTACTTACTTAAGTTTTACTTGTTACTTTTGTGACCCAAGGTCATTAAAAATCACATTGCGCTGTGTGCAAAAAGTCAGTTAAAACCATTCAGAGAAATGCCCGTACCGAACTTGGCCTGGGCCGATAAAATGTATTGTCAGCCTAGACAGGCGATTGATAGCTTCCTCGACTTTATGACGGCTAAATTTAATGCCACAACTAGTAAGGAGTACAATCTGTACAATCTCAATACCGGACGAGCCAATATCGTCATGTTGGATTCGCAATCTTAATGTCTGCAAATAATACAACACTAATATGTATCTACGCACCCATTGTATTATTGTATTGTCGATAAAATTGCCACGTCTCATAAATTTTCTTGACTCTGCATACAATTTACAAAAAGTGACGTCGAAAGCCCGTGGTTAATATTTGCCTGGCAACACCAAACAGCATCAACCCCACCGTTGAAGATCGAGAGGGGCCCACATTCGTTTGTATATATTAGATTGCACCGAAGTATAGTTAACTGCGCAAGAAAATAACAATAACCTTCGCACATCTACTGGGGACAGCCGCTTAACATCTAACATATTTGAAGTAATATGGTGCTGCTGTTTATTCCAATTAAATCACGGGGAGTACAATGTATAGACTGTTTTTAATATGAAATAGCAAACGGTGATCGACAGCACCAGCAACGGCTAAATGCTATTGGGAAAACACGCCGGCCGGGGCAAGGCAGACGAAATGATGTTTACAGTAAGATGAAGGATAACGACGCGGGTATATTTACAGGTTGAAGGCGTGGAGACGGAGGACAGCCGACGCGAGGGCTGGCGGGAACGCGGCGCGGCGCAGGCGCGGCTGCGCGCCGGCGGCAACCACGCCGGCCTGCTGGGCGGCAGCCCACTCTCGCTGTTGCAGGGAATAATACCGGGTTGGTGTTCTTCTTTCGAAATAGCCACCGAACGAGCAGACGAGCTACGTCTTGGGTAGAGGCCGCCGCCCATACTATTAACGTATTTGAATACGTTCGCAATACAAAAGTTATCGGAACACAGACGTCTGTAGGTCGCTAACATTAAGTGGACATCTAATATTACTTTACTGAGGATTTGGCCTGCACCCGCTGCAACTTAATTTATTTATAGAGGGTTCAGTCATACTTATTTTTTAAATTAATATTAATTTACTTCACAACAATAAAGCACAAATTATTTATGATGGTATAAATCCTTAGGCGTCATATAGCCATATCTATAGCCTCTCACTTCTTCGCACCTCTCCACCACTCTCGATCAGTTAACTGTGAAGTATTTACTTATATTCGTTGCCAAGTGGATTAATAGTAAGACCTGATAATATTAAATGACTGACTATTTTATTAACATTTTTCCAGGCACGAAATGGTGTGGTACCGGCGACATAGCGGCCGACTACCACGACCTGGGCGCGGACCGTTCACTAGACCGCTGCTGTCGGACGCACGACCTCTGCCCCACGAAAGTCAGGGCCTTCACTCGCCGATACAATCTCACCAACAACTCCCTCTACAGCAAGTCGCATTGCAAATGTGACGACATGCTATTCGAGTGCCTCAAAACGACAAACACCTCCGCTTCACACCTGATGGGTCATATATACTTTAATTTAGTTCAGGTTCCGTGTCTAGAAGACCAACCTTCGGGTAGGCGATTCCGGGAGGCTAAACCGGGCTTTTAGCGACATCCTGTGATGAGTAGCAGAATTATTTACATTTGCAACAGCGCCATCTAATCAGGTCGCACACGGTTGTGTTGTATGCTTACAACATTGCATTTAGGTTTATAAACATACCCGTCGCCTGTCACCGAATATCATTGTGAATAATGTTGTAAAAATTAGATTTTAAACCTGTGATATGTCTGTGCCTTGAGGTATCCTAGTTTACGAATACTGTTATACGGTGGCGCTGATTGACAAATTATTATAAAATTAGTCAAAATGTAATTTTATATTAGGGTAATTATTTATTGTTCATGTTTTAATTTTACCACACGTTCAATACAAACGAGAACAGTTATGATTTTTATCAAAATACAATATTTTAATTTGTAATAATTTTTTTTACAATCTTTAAAGGCAATTCACTTGAGAATGAATGTTAAATAAATGTTGTACCCAATAAGTATATTTATTTTAATAAAACTATGTTATATATCTACGGCTATTAATTCAGGTGAACCCCAAGACGTAACAGCATCACAACATTAATTTATTCTCATTGAAATACTAAGATATTAAGGCCCTTCGCTCGCTTTTAGTGTACTGGCACATTCGCGTTCTCAGAAGTGGAGGTTCAATTCAATTTATCGATCATAACATATTTATCTGAAGGTAACAGGCTCTTCTATGTCTAACGATACATTAATCAGTACAATTTCGATAAATAACTATACAATCAATATGCCCATCAACGTGGACGCTCATATTGACATTGAACAATTGAACTCGAACGTAAAACTACGCCACCGCTCCAACAAACTGCCCCATTTCAATACCTAGTAAGTTAGTATGAAAACATTTTATAGCTTTGACAAATTGATATTTATTCAATCAACTACTTCAAAAACAATAATTTACATACTATACCAAACTTATAGGATTTCTAGGGCTAATAAGTTTAGATACAATGATCTAATTAAAATAAATCTCTTCAGTCTATTTCAAAACGCAGTAGAAACTCTCGCCGAGTTTTGATATGGTTAGTTAGATCCAAACTATCGATTTGTATAGACTAAAACCTAGGAACAGCTATCTGATCACGATCAACAATTTGTCTATATCAAACGCAGGAATCACGAGTACCATTGTGATAAGTTTTATATTTAAAAAAGTATGTAATGAAATATATATGTCGAAATAGGAGGCGTGGCCGGTTTATCTTTATAAGGTTCAGACATTGCAGATGTGAAAACACTATGAATTTTAAGTTATTTATTATAACAATATTAATACAATTAACCTTTAAAAACATAAAACTAATCTTAGATTTTATCTAGTAAACTAATTGTATCCACAATAAATAGGTAAGTTACTTACCAGATATAGCAGCGAATGGCCCTCTCAGCCGAAGGCTTGAGTTGAATGTGCGTCTACGACGGCCATTTCGTTTTAGGAAACCAATCTTAAATTATTATATTTTTAATAGTTTTAATAATTTCGCGCCGAAACGGCCGTCCTGCGTGACGGTGCGTGCTCTGCACCAGTCACGAATCTGAAAAATAAATTTGTTTTCTCTGAGCTCGGTATTCGTTTATAGGCATTTATTATTGTTGTTATTTTTAATGGCAATAGTTTTGAATAAAAGTTTTGTTTGTATAAAGATCTCAATATCTGAAATTGTAAGCAGCCATTCATGAGAATTATCATAAAACTGTACAGAGGAAAGTGAGCGCCATTTGATATTCCATGTAGTGCTGATGTCAACTTACACCTGGATGATTTATATTTATTTCTTAATGCAACTGCTCTCGGCATACGTGCATTGATTATGTATCTCGAAATTCGGAGTGATGCTGCGGTGCTGAGCGGTATTGAACGCCGTGGTCCACAAAGGCTCTAATGAAAAAGGAAATAAGGTCGATGCTGTGGCGCTGAGCGGTTACACGCGCTGTGGTCCGCAGGGGCCCTAAGGAATATGCGAAACGAAAAGGAATATAGGATTTGAATGGTTTGTAACGGTCTACAGTGTGAAATATGATTTCTTATAAACTGAATTAGGATTCCTAATAATAATGTAAACCAGTAGAAATTCAACTAACCTGTTATTTTTGGGTCCTCAGTAACGAGGCTCCTTATGAAGTAGATTGTTGTTGATCCGGTAACTGTTCAATTTCATCTTCAGGTTCGGCCGACGCGGCTTCCTGGTCGCCCGGCTGTGGTGCTCGACGTAGCTGATCGTGAGCCACCAGCACTCTGTAAATCTCATACGGCTCACTATATTTCAAATCCAATGACGTTTTATTAGGAGCATTGTTTTGATTAGCACGTAGTCACCTCTCTGGAACGGGCGTATTTTTGCCTCGTTTTTGTTAAATCGTTGCTTATAATAACAAGCAGTAGTAGTCACTTTCTGCAATACATGTTGCTCTAGCAAGTCGAAATATATAGACTCATTACTTAAATCGACCAATCTTAATAGATTGGGTGGGACACAGTGTTGACGACGAGTAAGTAAAGTCAGCGGTGCAACACCTATTACTCTATGTGGCGTGCAGTTGACCGAAAGCTGTAAAGCCTCCAATGCAGTTTGCCAATGTTCAGTGTCATAATTCTTAATTATAGTCAAGGCGTTCTTTAATGTAGCCATGATTCTTTCTGCCTGAGCATTCCCTCGGCTTATACCTGGCACAATTGTATGTATATCGATTCCAAAGTGATTAGAGTAAATTTTAAATTCACCTAGAAAGTCTCGTCCCCAATCAGTTACCACTTGTAATGGGGTCCAAACCAGATGCACTATGCGCTTTAGTGCTGCAAGACTGCTGCTTTGATCCTTGTGATCCTTATGAACGCGGGCCTTTTGTATCCAACTCGCCGACTGGTTATCGGAACTTGTTCTTGGTTTATTTATCATATCTGCATGTTTTCCTTTGTGGGAGGGAGGGAGGTTCTATGCATGTATAGAAGTATACATTGTGCTTGCGGATTGTTGCAAAGTAAATTAATACTAATTTAATAACAATGAATTTCCGCAAAGTTATGCCTGATACTATCAACTATTTTAAAACAATACACATAGATGTCAATAATATTATATAAACTGTACGGAACTTGCTGCTCAGCTGGTTATTTCCGTGCCTCTTTGTCATTGACGAATACATATACCTATACCATGGTGTTCAAGCTACTAGGTAACAGAGAGCATCCCAGTGCACATTTTTGTTTCCATATTATACTCATATCGCTACCCAATCGTCGGCTTTCTTTTTCTTTTTTTTCGCCATCGCCGTCGTACGCACTTTTGTTATATACGCATTGTATAAACGCATTATGCAAACTTTTCTTGAAATTTCTGCGCGAATCACTTAATTATACATTACTTTGTCATTTGTGCACAGTTTATGTTCATTATCCGAATTCTTTTCTATAATCCAAAACAATATTTCATCTGCCTGCTCCCTCATCAGGATGCCGAAAAAAACAACATTATGGAAATATGCAAATAAACAAGACTAGCTGTTTTAACATTGACATTTAAATAACCAAGGCAATTAAGCTGAATCGACTAATAAAAATCAACACTAAACTGGTGAATATCGAACGGTAGAAATAATTAGTATTTTTGATAGTGTTATAAAAATGATATTAAAAAAAAGGTAAAAAAAATTATAAAAATGAACCAGATGCAACCAATAAAACATAAAGATATTACATTACTGAGGGTATAGCCCGGGCGAAATTCCGTGGTAGATCAGTAGTTTTAATGTCTGCTTTATATCGGATTTGTAAGCTACACTGAAATGCATAAATAAATTTTGTCACGTCTATCATCGTGTTAAAAACATCTTAAATTTCTCTACTTCATAAGCAGAATTTCATTTACTTTTTTATTTTATGTTATTAGCCTACAAACGAGCGGTAAGCGGTCATCGTCGTTCATGGACATCAGCAAGACCAAAGGTATCACTGATACGTTGTCGGCCAGGAAATGAGAAGGTACTGGCTCTCAAGCCCC
>DWPT01002009.1:0-17098 GCA_018251895.1 Agathymus mariae mariae | reverse complement strand
ATATATAATTATTGTGTAGTTTTAGTGTAACCCTAACATAGAAGTAACACTAAGATAAAATGCATTAATGTCAATTGAAAACTTACCCAATAATACTCATCTGTGTATGGTTCGAGATTAGTATTAGATAAATCATATTGCAGACACACCACTACCAACACTAGCGTACCGATAATTCAAGAATAATTATTTTATTTTTAATAGTAGTTTTAATGTAATATTATGTAACACTGAATTACTATTATGTAATACGGAAAATATAATAAAATTTTATATGAACTCTTTAGTGTATTGGTGGAAAATATAGACAAGATATCTTTATCAATTCCAAGCTGTCAGTAGGATACCTTAATATATAAAATTTAAAAGGTTATTTTTTCATGTTCAATCTCATAGCACTTAAATCAGATAAGTTAATTCGACAAAAATAAACTGTGACTTTTCGAACGTTCAAACACCGGTCATAATTGCCAAACTTTGATACAAGCTTTCGAACACACCATTATGTGTATGGGGGTAGAAATAGTTATGTTTTCATATGTACACGGTTTTCTAAACTAAATACCAATTACCCGCTGAGACGTTGTCGACCTGCTTACTATAAATATCGTGTCACGTCCGTTTGGGTCGAAATTCTCTGAATGACGGTGAAAGCTGCCACGATTTCTGTTATGTCACTGCATGGGCTATATACGGAACCGGAATGTGAAAAATAACGATATCGGTTATTTATACAATGTATAGAGACAAAAGTTGTTGTATAAAATGTGTTGCTTGTTATCGAACACACATCCTGGTACTGTAATACAGTCTACAGAATTCACCAAATATTCATAGTAACAAATACTTAATCATAATAATATTTTTTAGTAAACAAACAAAATAACCGAAAACAGCCGATAACAATGTAGGTCCTGATATAATATAATATACCTCTGTGCTCTGAAAAACTAATCACAGTTTCAGTTATTTTCTTGCATCGTTATAAAATGTTTCTTAATGCAATTATATTATGTTTGATTATGCAATTTAATAGCATAATTAAGATGCAAGAAAATAAAATAAATGTGTGTCAACTTAAAAAACTTAATTATGTTTTGTAATGAAATATAGCATTTTCATTTGTATATTTAGAATAACTATATACTTAGATTACCAACAATTAAAAGGTGCTTACTGTGCTAACGAAATTATCTATCGAGTGATTAAACCACAATCCACGGTACACTGCATAGAAATTGTAAAAACTAGTCAAGATCAATCTGCGATGTAGTGATTCCAGTTTATTGCTCTCCAGTGTACATACTTATTGAGTTTAGAATATCATCCAAATTTTTTACTTTTCGGGTGGTATTTCCAAAAAAATACAACCAAAAAAAAAAGTTATTACATTTCATACATACACATTCAATATTTTTTGTTTGACAACACATTGTTTCAGCCCCTGGTGTTGAGACATGCATGAACCGAGGTGACAACAAAAATCACGTTTACTTGACCCATCTACTCCTTTGTCGGCGGCTGTCACAAAAGACCTCATTTCAGAACAAACACTATTTTGATCAAGTCAAAATTTAGAATAACGACTAGTTACAGCTTCGATTTGGTCACAGGGAGGAAAACATGCTGTTGACGCAAATTGAAGAGAAACAACAAACACACAAAGGTACTATCAGATGCGAATGATACACTCCTGGCTCCAAGATACCAGCCCCGCCTGCATGCTTATAGACTATTTACCGATCGCGGCACGTCGCGCATGATAATGTCTTTGCACCAATGACGTTACAGCATGCTAAATTCGATGAATCGATTCAGTGGTCCAGAGATGATGCGAAAAGCTGCTGTTTAGAGATAAAAAACGAAAATTGTTTTACGGCGCAAAAATACCCTTACTATATTAAATAACCCCGCGTAAAAAATGTTGCACGCCATAGACAATGGCTAATTGTGAGATGCGTAAACCAATTATAACTAAGAAGCCATGTAACCGCAATTAAAGCAAATAAATAATTTAAAAAAAAAGTTCTCGCTACAGGGAAGAAACGATACAAAAAATTTCATAACCCTAACAATTTTATTACAGTATATATATTTCGTTTACATACAGTCAGTTGCATACACAGTACTTAATACGTGCACGTACTCAAGAACATATCTACTTTCTGCTTATATGAAGGTCGAATATAATTAAAATAATATACACACATTCAAATTAAATATTTATGCACATTTTTTGTTTACGAATATTTTTAATAAGTTTACATAATCAGCCATCTTTTATTCTCCTGTATTAATAATTTCATTAAATTTACCCTGTTCTTTTAACAATAAAATTAAGCCATAACAAAGATTATGAAGTGATCAAAATTAAATTAGTGTTTAAATCGATTTAGATGTATTATATCCAAACATCGGCCATCACTAACATGCGCGCCCGTGAACAGCGTGATCAGCCCACGATGCATCATTAAGTGTTTGTATCATTATCTTCAAGGCCATTCGGTATTTTAGACACTTCCAAATATGATAGGTGATAATGTTTTATAATACATACATACGTATATGAATCTAGACAAAGATCTACGTGAGATTACTTCATTTTATTATTAAAAGACAAATTCTATTATAAAAAAAAGTTTCTTATAGATTTTGGTAAACACAGAATTAACAGACAAAACTTTCAAGTGATGGGCCAATCTTATAAAACAATTATCAAACATTTGCCGTAAAATATTCATAGCAATATATAATTCTTGAAACATCTACCTACTGAAATTATACTAATTGTCGAGTATTTCAAGAAAAACATTTACAAGAAACCCGTTTAAATTTAAATATCATGCTAGTAACACGCTACGACGCGATGACGGAATTATCAAACACAACGGAGAAACCTAGAAAGCCGATAACAAAATTTCAATATTGTCAAGTTCAGCGAGTTAAATTAATTGTAACCTGTGTGGTGACTTGTCGTTACGTAGTGATAGCAAGTGACATCATATTGCACTTTCTCGTTGGAGTGCGCTCCTTTGGAGACAGGTGAGTCGGGGCACTTCTCGGACGAGCTTGCGTAAGAGTCAATCGAGCCCGAGAGATTGCTGCGTCCGCGCATGTAGTCTTTTGAGCGCACTAGAGCGCGCGCTTTGAACCAACGCGGCAACTGTACACCGAATAGAATAAAATATCTATACAAACCAAAAATCTTGAGTAGTGTGTGAAATGTGAAGTGCTGTGACGGTTCCTATTCGGAAATGGTGGATTCTGTACGTCTTTGAGGAATGAAATGAAGGGGAGAGCCAAGAGAACTCCGACTGGACTACCTTTACTACTGGGAAAAATATTGCTCCGCTGCATCTTTACCAAAGCTGATCTAATCTTCTTCGTTTATCGGTTGGTTGCTTGTATTATACAACTTTTGACGAATTTCGTCACCCTAAAATATACTTTCCGCGACATTCAACAATATTTGATTGATTATAAATTACATTTTTGTTATTATACATAAATGTGCCGTCAATATTATATAAATAAATATTGAATCGATTTCTATTATTGTGTTGAATGGGAATTTTTCAATTATTCTTCAATTAGTAGATAAAGATTGTAATAATTATTGTGGGTTGGGATTCTCTGATGAAGTGTAAATTCGATGCAATTATTAATTATTATGTACATATCATACAACTTTATGCTTCAAGTTAATACATACAGATTAATAATAACGTTAAAATAATAATAATATTTCCTACAAAATATTCATTTTAAAATCATAAAGTAATATACTTGTATCATTTACTAATAACCCTTTACTCTTCACTTCATAAAACCTACGCCTCACGTTTAGAAATAGCATCTGCATTGGTTTAGAAGTGATTTTTTAGTTCTATGAATTAAAAACATATAACTTCATACATTGGCTGCAGCCAAGCTGTCACAATTTTATTTACTACCGTCTTAATATAATATCCACATTACTAACTAATACTATTACAGGTGATTCTAATGTGTTAGTGCTGTACAAATGTTCAGCTCACTTTTAAAAAATAATAAATAAATATCAATAAACAATAAAATCAAATAATTAGTATATAAATGACTTTGAACACACAATCCTAGTTTTACTGTATCCTATTATGCCGAGGTTGAACAAAGTAGGTAAATTCTGTAACAACAATAGTAATATATGTATATTTGTTAATAAAAATATATGTAAATTTGATTATTGTTTGCTCGCCGGCAGGTACCTAGTAATGAAGAATGTGTTGGTACAATGGTTTGAATATTTCGTCTAACTTTTGTAACTAACAATAAGTTGCTTTTTTTTAGAACTTAACAGTGTTAACATTGGATAACTGTAATTGGCTTCATAGAGTAACTAACTGACCGACCAGTCTATTAGATATATACGCTGTTGTTATCTCGAATAAATAAAATAAAAACTCAGTTTTACCCCAAAGTATGTAGGGTACAAGAACCTAGCAAGTTTATATTGTATTCGATCCACCATGTTTTAAATTTAATTTCGCTCGGTGACCATATACCTAATCTAATTAATTACCAAGTGGCTTTTTTTTTACCAATGCTTCAAACTTGGCACGAATTGCAGTTAAGTTTGTAAAACCGTTCGATTGGGTCGCAACGGCTTACATACTATGAGCTACGGGTACTGAGGATGAAAAACTCGGCTAAATGACAGCACCTAACATTTGGACACATCAAAATATCCGAATGAACCTGACAGCCCTCTCACCCTTTGATATATTTTTAAAACGGTGATGTTTTTTTTTTAATTTTGAAATAGCCGAAAAACCAGCAAACGAGCCACCCGATGGTATTGAATCACCGTCGCTCATGGACATTAGTAACACATTATCGGCCAATAAATAAGAAGTAAGAAAAACCAGTTTTGCCTGCTTGGATCTCTTCTCCTTCACGTATTCCATATACGGCCACAATCCACCGGCTGTATGGCCCCGAAAACACGCTACAGCTGTTATTGTGCGTATTTATATAGATTTCTTATGATGTTGCGATTTATTCCATGTATTTTCCGTATTATATAAAATCCTTTTAAGAACACTTTGGAAATCAGAACAATGATTTTTATATTATTATTAAATTATTGTTAAATCGGTTTGAATTTTATTTTTATGCTTAATTTTTTTTAAGTTGTAAAAAAGCCTTCGGAAATCGTTACCAAGAGCAATACAAAAGGCAAGTGCAGCAACAAACTCCCAGGGAGTATATTTTCCTATTCAAAGTTACAGGAAACAATACCAGTAGGTAATAATTAACTTCTGTTCATATTGAATCTCTCTAGCCGAGCCAGAAAGTCACTACTTCTAATAGCTTATATCGCAACTCTATAAGTAATTAAAAACATGTTAACGTTCCAACTAATTATACTTCTAACAAAGCTGAGATTTAAAGCAAAATTTTAGGTATAATTTATATTAAAAAAATATGAATTTAATATTAAAAATGTATATCCCCGGTCTGCTCTGTCCTACGGGCAGCAAAGCGGCGGCTACTTATGTAATTACGTGGCGAACTGATAACTGGATTGGCAAATTGTCTCCAGTATATTGCAATATAATTATGAATTTTAGTTTATATATTATTAGTAATACATTATTATTCATAACTTCATTAAATATTCATCGATGGAACGTTGGCACAAATATGATCCATCATATTGACAATGAATATATTTATCTACTTTAAAAATATATACCTAATCATTAAATGTCGCCGGGTGATTTTGTCACAAAAACAAAAGATATCCAAAACTTTAATTGGTATTTAAATTATATTATTGACTGTATAGTAAACATTAACAGAATTCAAAAAACATAGACGTTATACCGAACATTTTTATATCAAATAATAAATCGTTTAATTATATAGTTATTCTGCAAATACACTATTACACGTCTATTTTTATTACTACTACCGTTTCGAAAAAGTGCTGTAACATTGAGGAAAAGAAACAGCGAAAGAAACCCCTCAAAACTATCAAAACCTAGAATATATGTTTACTTTTGCTTTCTCATAGACTTAATATAAAAATACCATTAAAATGTCGTTTAAAAATTTCCTGTAATTTCACAATTACACTAAAACTAATGTAGTGCCATGAATTCATGGAAATAGTAAAATAGGACGGTACTTGTATAGTGGTATGTAATCTGCCAGACGGACTAGTTATCACCCTCGTTGTAAACTCGACCGTGAATGTTTCATACGTGTTCCGATCGCAGTGTCGGAGAGTCAGTACAACGCGGGTCCAGCGCTCCGTTCGCGGTCGGCGATAACTCGGTGATTGCCTTCGGTGTGACTGAAGTCTATCGGCGACGGTAACCACTTAGCAACAGGTGGCTGGTACTAGTAGTCTGCTGGTTTGTAGCCTAGTTTCATAAAAAAGTTATTACGTGTGAACAATCTATGTGTTGACGTGAGGTCAATCTGTCAACTAGTTCAAAAATTACACTACCTAACAAACGCGACAATTACATAAGCTGTAGTACCTGCGATTTCGAGAAAATTGTGTTAAACATTAATTTTATTCTTAAATAATTTTTTCGCAATCTCAACAATATAAGAGAAAAAAAAGTTGTTTTGTAAAAATATGGTATGTTGCAGAATTCACTATACATTTATAATAGGAACATATTTTTTTCTCAACTATATTTTAAAATCATCTAATTCACCGCTGGTTACATAACTTAAACGGTTTATTAATGACATTAGTGTATATAAATATTACATCTTACCTAAACCTCAATTTTTTTTTAAATAAACTCAAAAAGTAAATATGTTACGCGAGTATCTGGCGCTTACGTAATTTTAACTTTGATCATTTGCAACAAAAGTGGCTAAATGACTGCATTTTAACTATTTTACCACCATTGTTCCGTAACAATTTAAACTTGATTTATGTATTCATACATCTTTATTTTAAACACGATTTAGTAAATAGAACAAATATCAAAATACAAACAAACTGAAGTTTAACATTTTTTACTATTGTATTTGGTAATTTTTGGAATTACAATTTTCAACATAAAGAAACGACCACATACTCATGCCCCCCCCAAATAAGAATTCCTTGAGTCGTAGGTGGAATATGGATATACGAGAGATGTTATGGATATGAAATTTCGGATCTGGATATGGATACGGATATATGAATAATATTTTACGGTTTAGTTTCGGTTACGGTTACGGATGTTAGATTTAGGACATAAAAAATATATATATAATGTACTTACAAGGTAACAGGTTCACTGCTAGGTATTATTTGGTAATATAATCACAGAAAACACAATAACCTTAAAATTTAAATAATAAAAACCGATTAAAAAAGAGCTACGTGGCTAGTGTACCGACTTGGCCGGCGAAAACCTTTCATAACGTGTTTCATTTAGACTCTGCCCCGTATCCGAAATTACTCGAAACTTTTTGATCGGATTCTTTCATGGTTTCCGATATCCGATAGTATCGGTTACGGTTACGATGCACCATAACATCCCTGGGTCACACATAAATGAGACATTTCAAACACCCACATTCTGTGAGCCAACCGGCAGGCCCCGGTAACCAGGCTCCCTAACAACTAGGCTATGGTTTTCGTTTGTGGTCAATATTTTGAAGCTTTTCTTGCGTCTTAAACACGAACCGCATCAGGCGTTTTGAATCTAAAGCTACGTTCATATAACATGACATGGGGGCTTTATAAGTATTTACATAGTTTAATTTATAAGTCTTTTCACTCAATACATTTTTATGTAATAATGTGTGGTTAATAGCCAGCAGCTAACGATAGAAAAAATGTTAGGGAAATTTATTTTAGTAATGTGTATCGTGTACTTTTTGTTAACTCCAATAACAAGAAAAAATAATTGTTAGTAAAAATTTGCTTAAATTAAAAAATATGTTAAGAACAACGGAAAGAATCGACAATGGACGCATGGAAAATAGGATTTGGTAAAAAACTTGTAAATGGAAACCATACCTTGTCCTCAAGTATAAATCTTGTCATCCAGAATGTTAAAAGAGCACTCCGGTAAGAAAGAGTCATTTACAATTAAAGAATTCATAATCAATAATAGTTGAATGATTCCATTATCATATCTCATAATCGCTTAGTTATAAGTAATACAGTGGATTTCGTTTATTACGACCTTGGCTATAACGACAATTTTTCTATAGCGACGAATGAACGAATGAATGTAACTAAACTGTGTGTCTGTGTCTTTACCTATGCCTGTTACGACTCGCGGATATAACGACGAAATTACTCGGTCCCTTCGATGTCGTTATATCCGAAAACCACTGTAATTATATACATATTATATTTCTTATTTCGTCCAATAATTTATAACAGTTCATATAATACTATAGTATCGACGTGTAGACATATATCAAAGACCAAAAAAATATAGTAATAAAAAAAAATCCTAAACATTGCATTATGCTGTCCATAAAGAAAAACGGCTCTGTGGCTTAAGTGGCGTTAAGTGATTCATGCGGTCCGGTGAACTTACCCTGATGCTCAAAATTCAACATAGTCTTGATATCACCGCATGTTGACCGCAAATCCAAAGGTCCCAGATAATGGCTACATTAAATTTATCTTTAAAAATGTTGTTTTCTATAATATTCATGCCGTCCTTTTCTAACTTGTTTTTTTTCTTTTCTCATGTGCAGTAGCAGTCCAGCGAAGTGCAACTTTGATGTTCTGATTATTAATATCTGCCTCCTATAATTTGGATTTACACAGTCAAATCCAATTAGCCAACTGTTCGCTATATGGATGAATTCTCACAAACACCGATTCATTTAAACATTTATTTAGCAAAAAAAAACATTTCGAAAAAAAAAAAAATCTTTTACGAATCGTATAAAGGTCTGAACTTTAGACACCTACTGACGAAAACTCATTGATTTTATTTCCTAATTTATTTAAGTATTATGTGCCGGAATTTGTCAGTATAAAGACGTAAAAATGCTTGTATACCTCGTAATAGCTTTTTTAGCGTATCTTCATGCAAAATCGGATATAAGTACATCGTATTTAATTTCAATTAACATCCTTAGGTATAGTATACGTTCTATATAATTCACATAGTTAATCAATTCATAATTTCGTAAGTGACCACATAATGCGCGCGAAATGTTGTGTCAAGGCGAAGTGTAGCGGGTGTTAGCTAATATTATTTTTTATTGTTTTCAGTATAGTTTGGTATGCAGTACACGTCCGGTCATCGATGAATATTAGCGTGGACTTCTTCGAGAGCCTGATCGACGAAGATGGTAGATTCGCTGATCTGAATTGCCAGGAGCCGGCGCGAAGGGAACGTCTGCGCGGGAATCAGCGCTCACGACCATTAATACAAGGTGAGGTTAACGCCTAAATGTAAAATGAAGTAAATACAATCGCTTTACATCCTTGCACTAGGATTACCTATGTCGTGGACATACACAAAGCCAAGATCAGACTACAAACATCTATCTACCACAGAGATAAGGAGATCTGTACGTATCGGCCGGATATCAAATTGACGACCCTTCTCTACTAACTATGCTACTGAGGCATCGTTAATTATGCATGACTGGAGTAGGGATGTTAAGGATATAAATATTCGGATATTTATATATCCGTATGGATACGGATATGAAATTATTTCGGATAATCTGATTGTTTCGAATATTTTCGGTTACGGATATTCAATGATTTTGGACTTGTAAAAAAATATAATATATTTACAAGTCAAAATGTTATGACTAAGTCTGGGTATTATTCGATATTCTGATCATGGAAAAAATAACTTAAAAATTAAATAATAAAAACTATATAAAGATGAAAGCGACGTGCTCAGTGAACCGGCTCGGCGGGCGAAAATCTGTCATAAGGCGTTTCATTTAGATTTAGACTGCCCCTATCCGAAATTATTCGAAACTTTTTTATCGGATTCGGTTACAATTACGGAGCTCCATAACATACTTGGAAAAGAGTTAAATACACTCACTCTTCCAAAGAATTAAGACAGTCGATGCCAATATCGCACGTAAGATAACATCGCAGATAGTTTAAGCTAGATTAATAAAGGTAGCCTTAATGTTGATGCTACTGCTAGTCGTGTAGTTTAAGGGTCGGTTTTAACTGTATAAAATCATTTTTAAAATGAAATATCACTAATGTTCTCAGATGCGTTAAGTCTGTCAATACGCACTCTTGCGTGGGAGACTATATCACTAAACCCGCTCATTTTAAGTGGAGACTAGCCGACCCTAGTAGTGGGACAATAATGGGTTGTAACGAATCTTGATGTTCTACCATTTTATACACATCATTTAGTAAAATTAGGGAGAGGCTTCAAACTCGGTAACCAGGCGGTTCGAACTCCATAGTACCCCATGTGAGACGGATTATAAGCCATATGACTTTAAACTATGTTATACAATTTTATTATTTAACGTAGTCATGATACGTTTTATTTATTGGCAATATTTCGACCCAGTTACATGGATCGTGGTCACGGCGAAACTGCCCCACCACTGCAGTTTATACGAAATATACGATTATAGGCCAGTAATATTTGCAGTAATGGAATAAATAAAATGGAGCATGTATAAATAATGCGGTATGATAAAAACTGTACGCACGTGTTAACGCACGTGAGAACGTACGCAGAAGTGTTTGACTTTCGACATATTGTTTTGAATTACAATCAAATCCGAGTGTTGTTACTATTTGTGAAGCGAAACTATTCCGAAGCGGGGCCAAAGCTCATTACTAGAAAATAAATCAAGCAATAAAATTAAAAATGCACACACAATAACCATGAACATGACTCGGGAATAAATATTTATTTGTAACATAAACCCTTCGATTGCCAGGAAGGTTCACTACAAACTGGACGACAAGGACACGCACACGCACACGCACACGCACGCGCACGCACGCGCACGCACACACACACACACACACACACACACACAGACCCTTGGACTAGGTTTTCTTATAATTCATGTTCACCAAATATAATTTATGCATATAAAATTTTGGACTCTCCATATTGATATAATATTAATAATAACGACCCCATAGCCCACCATTTTCTGGGCGCAAAAAAAAAACCACCCGCAATTTATTATGTAATGTTCATCTTTAAAATCTAATGAATTTATAACAAAACTGTGGCGGGGTCAAATATGTATGCTGAACTGAATGAATGAATCAATGAATGTGTATGACACACTAAATAAATCTGTATGTATAATATTAAAAATAAATAAATATAGGTGGGCTTTGTTTTTGAAGGAAAGGTCAACGCATCTTTTTTGGAATTCTCGTCTTTCTGAGCACGTATTACGCGGAAGCCGTTGAGTAAGGTTATATATACATCACATTATGATGAATACCTTAGGTTTCGATACTGAAAAATAATTATCTTCAAGTGCACGTGTTATTTATGAACCAAGCCGTAGGTTTTTTGAAGCGAAGAGAGGACCTATCAGTATTCAGTAAAACATCTGCAATGCACACATTTTGGTTAAAACATATAGACGGATTCTGTATTGTATAATGCAGTGTGGGCTATGAACAAAACGTTCATCATAAATAGTGTTCTGGAATGTCAATGGACGCATAATTATAAAGACATGAATGTCCAATAAACTAGGAGGGAATATGGCAGATTCGTATTCCGGCATCGCGGCGATCTCCGACTGATCTCAGTTTTTGTGTTGCAACAATGGATTGCGCGATTCAATGTGCAAAAACTTGACGACTATCAAGATTTTTTTTATTTACTCTCAAAGTTTTTTTTTTCCCACAAATTACTCACTATCCGAGGCACGAGATTCGGTCGTTCAATATTATAATGCAGGAAGAATTACATTAGGAATATATTATATATTAGGAAATAAAAACACTTCCGTTTATGTAAATTATACTTAACCTTCGGCTTTAATAACAGACCGATGAAGGTAGTCGTTATATATATTGTTAAATCAGTGAACGCCCTGATATTAATCAATAAATTTTATTTGTGTATTTGCGGAACCACGGGACCGACTTAAAATTGTTTTTAAATACAAAAAAAAAATCTTTTATCGTTTGAAGATACTTTATTTTGGATGGATTTGTGTGTGGGTGTGTGTGTACAACAAGAACCTAGCTTGCATTTTTAAAAATACAGTAAAAAGTAATGCCTCAACTGCGCATATTATTAAATAATCAGATTGAACACGTTCTACACCGAAAAGACCTCCAGTTCAGTTCAGGGTCGACCGAGGTGTTCCTAATAGGGTTGTATGGATATGAAATTTCGGCTCTGGATCCATATCCAAATACGGATATATGATTAATAATTTACTGGTTGCGATTACACTTACAGGTATAAAATTATTTTGGATTATCCGAATGTTTGGGGGAATTTCGGTTATGTTTCGGTTTCGTTATTAGATTATTTGTAAATGATATTTAGTAGTATAATTATAGAAATATCTAAAATAATAAGTGAACCGACTCAAGCAGCGAAACCTGTAGTGTTTAATTTAGACTCAGCACCTATCCGAAATTATTCGAAACTTTTTTATTGGATTCGGTTATAGTTTCGAATATATTTTTATTTCCGGTATGCGATAGTTTCAGTTACGGTTACGGTACTCCTTAACATTTGTGGTTCCTAAGTAAATTTGTTCTTAAAAAAGTTTCAAATAATTTCGGATAAGAGCAGAATCGAAATGAAACACGAGGACAGGTTTTTGCCAGCCATGCTGATTTACTAGCCGCATCGCACTCACTTTTAGACAGTTTTTATTATTAAATTTTTAAGACTGTTGTTCTTTTCTATGTTAATAAAGTCAGTGTTACCTTGTATATATTTTTTTTTTCGATTACTAAATCATCTAATATCTGTAACCGATATTAACCGAAAAATTGGATAATCCGAAATAACTGCAACCGAAACCGATAATATATTATTCATCCGGATCCGAAATTTCATGTAATAACATCCCTAGTCATAAGGATACTAGGCCTATAAACGCTTAGTATTCCGAATAACAATAGAACTTCTTTTAGTACTTCAACGTGCCTTTGCAAAAATCAGAATTAGAATTAACCTTAATTTGAAAATTTTATCGCAATTTTCCGAATACAATAGTTTGTATAACGTATATGTTATTATTTATAGTCCTGTCTATAAAGGAAGAACGCAGGCAACACTGCTATCGTATCGGCGCCACCTGCCAAAACAAGATGGCTGACTTATGTCAAACATAGCTCGTGCTCTAAGTGTTTGGATTTTAAAGTTTAAAAAATAAGCGCTGGTCAATTCAATATGTCCAATTTATGCTCTAGAATAGTTTCAAAACCTTCTAAACGGTTACAGGATGGTAGGGACAGTATGTCCGTAGCTCAAACGAATACTTGGATGAATGGTGAGCTTGGCCTTTGTAAATATTGATTTCTAACAAGGCAACTTTAAATTAAAACTAGTATTATTACTATGCAGCTCATACAACCCGGTTGTTAGTTAATTTCAACAAGTGTTAAACGTTTTCATTGTTTCACGTCTTGTCATTTGTTGTTCGTCCAATAGTCGTAGCTAATAATATGTTCAAAAATGCATAATCAAAGATTTTAAATTATTTTTCAGCAGAAAATATAAATAATGGTGGGTTGTCCCTGTCGCCGCCTCACACTATTTCACAACGAGAAACTGCAACGCAAGTGTCACAGTGCTACAGTGGGCCACCATCACCGTGTGGGTCAAGCAATTCAACTCCATCCCCAATAGTTTCACCAGCACCTCCACCCGGCACTGCCACTATAGATCCTAATTGGCAAGCTACTAAACCAACTGTACGTGAAAGAAATGCAGCCATGTTTAATAATCAGCTGATGGCAGATATCACATTCATTGTAGGCAGTCCAGGTAAAACAGTAGATTAACAGTCATTTATCAATCTGAAATATTTACATTTTATTTATTGTATCATTACATGTATATATTATGGAGGTATATTGTTAAGTGAACTCTTCTTTCAACACTATGTCATTTATAATATATAGGGATGAAATTTAATTTCTTAACATGTAAATATTTTAGGGCACACACAAGTAATCCCAGCACACAAGTATGTCTTGGCAACTGGCAGCTCAGTATTTTATGCAATGTTTTATGGAGGTTTAGCAGAATGTAAACAAGAGATAGAAGTACCTGATGTGGAACCATCTGCCTTTCTTACCTTATTAAAGTAAGTTGAAAAAAATGTATATATATTTTTTTTATTAAATACTGATAAAATATGAATAAGTATAATAATAATTTCAGATATTTATACTGTGATGAAATTCAGTTGGAAGCTGATACAGTATTGTCCACTCTCTATGTGGCAAAAAAATATATTGTGCCGCATTTAGCAAGATCCTGTGTCAACTATTTGGAAACCAGTCTTACTGCAAAAAATGCATGCCTGCTCCTAAGCCAATCACGTTTATTTGAGGAACCAGAACTGATGCAAAGGTGCTGGGAAGTTATTGATGCTCAGGTATGTCAGTCAACAGAGAATCTAGCAACTATTTGTCTTGAGCCATCCTCATCCTGCAGTAGCCTTGTAATGGAATTCTCAGACTCTTCAAGCAGTAATGTTTCAAGTCCAGATTGTAAAGATATATCAACTGAGTAGTTTACTAATTATTGTAACTAATGTCCCTTTAGATAAAATACCAATAACAGGTCTGAAAATGTTTATAGTAATATTAAATTGTAACAGAAATTCTCAATTTTTGGTTGTGATATAGGTTAAGAACTAAATGTTCATAATTGTCGTTACATTCCCTTGACTCAGTGTTTCTAGTCACTACCTTTAGATATAAATAATAATATGAATATTTGTCTAAGTATATAAAGTTAACTGCAATACATTTTGTGTAGTTGTATTATATTAATTTGCATGTATATTGTGATGCATGTAATGGTTATCTATATGGTTTTGTAACATTTCAAATTACAAGAGACCTGAATAAACAATTAATCAAATTGTATTGCAGTTTTAATTCACCTCACACCTTCAGTAACAAGTTTAATTTCATTATAGGCTGAAATGGCACTCACTTCTGAAGGATTTGTTGATATTGACATATCAACCCTTGAATCTGTACTGGCCAGAGAAACTCTAAATTGCAAAGAAATCAACCTTTTTGAGGCAGCACTAGCATGGGCACAAGCAGAGTGTTTACGTAGAGAGATAGAACCCACTCCTACAAATAAAAGGGCTATGCTAGGTGGCACCATATACCTCATTAGATTTCCTACAATGACATTAGAAGAGTTTGCGAACAGCGCAGCGCAACTGGGTATTTTGACTCCTCAAGAGACAATAGACATATTTTTACATTTCACTGCCTCTAGCAAACCTTTGTTATCTTATCCTGTTAAGGCTAGAGCTGGGTTGAAAGCACAGGTAAGAAAACTAATCAACTATAAAAAGTAAAGTTATTGGGTAGGCATATTGTTTAAAAATATTTATGATTAATTAATTGTTTCCAGATTTGCCACAGATTTCAATCGTGTGCTTACAGAAGCAATCAATGGAGATATCGTGGACGATGTGACTCAATACAATTTTGTGTTGATAAGAGAATATTTGTTGTTGGATTTGGATTATATGGTTCATCAAATGGTGCAGCTGACTACAATGTCAAGATCGAATTGAAGCGTTTAGGCAGAGTTTTAGCAGAGAATAACACAAAGTTCTTCTCTGATGGATCAAGCAACACTTTCCATGTTTATTTTGAGAACCCAATACAGATTGAACCTGAATGTTTTTATACTGCTTCCGCTATCTTAGACGGCAGTGAATTGAGTTACTTTGGACAAGAAGGTTTAAGTGAAGTATATATGGGAACGGTCACATTTCAATTCCATTGTTCATCAGAGAGTACAAACGGAACAGGAGTTCAAGGTGGCCAAATCCCAGAACTCATTTACTATGGCCCCACTGTAAATACTTCAATGGCCAACACAAACCCAAGCGAAGACTGACACATGAAAAGAAGGCACCTCATGAACTATTACTCAGTTTAGTGTTTAAAATTAGATTAAATTAGAATCTTTACAAAGCTATTGATATCTCAAATAAATATCTGACAACTAGCATTCCCTATATTAATTATCATATTGAGTATGACAAAATCTTGTGAATATTGTTAAACTTGATGATAAAATTTATGTACCTTATGAATGTGATATGGGTGTTGTATAAAGCTCTCTATAAATTCATAGATTGTAGGTTGAGATGCATTATAATTATATAATTCCTCACAATATAAACATTTAGCTTTTAAAGTGTTTTTTATTTATGATAATGGCTCCTTCACACTAACATTTTTTAATCAGTTAACTTTTGCTAGTAAGGTAACTTTAAATGTTCAGATGTTTACCAATACTTATTGAATAGAACATAAAAATTATTTAAGGGATATATCTTTTATACAGAAATTGAAATAATCTAGAAAAAATGACTATATTTATTATTAAATGATAAAAGAAAACCAAATTACCTGTTAAAAAGCTTGCACCTTCATGATATTCAATCATAAACATAAAACTGAGAATTACAAGGCTACATCTATTATAAATTTCAATTAGTAAGCATCAACATATGTTTTTTGCTTGAGAACTTGTAAATAACCTTGTCAACTTCTGCTGCAATATGAATACACAACAGCACTTATAAGAAATTAGAACCACTTACCTGTTGGGGGAATGTTGATGCAAAGTGCTCTTGACAGTCTATAGTACGCCCTTCCTAGTTGGTAACAGCATATTTGTTGAGCATCACTTATATCTATCAGGAGGTCTGATATTAATAGTTAAGAAATCTGCTACAACTTAATATGATGCTTAAAGCTAAAGATGGACTAACACCTTTTAAAACGCAGCACAGAGTATACAAAGAAGATGTTATTAGCAGATATACCCCATTGGACAGTTTTCATAAAAACTATGCATATGTATATCTTAAATAAGTTTGCCTTACACCTAAGGTATAAACTTCATAATCACATAAATGTGAT
>DWPT01002008.1:0-17103 GCA_018251895.1 Agathymus mariae mariae | reverse complement strand
GATTGCAATCCCTATTGCTTGCTTCACTTTCCCAACTGCACAGATATCATTGCACATAAAGGAATACTGAAAGGCTGGTTTTCTTGTAGAGCTTGAAGAGCAGCTTTACTTGCAAGGATGTATGGAAGCACTGCCAGCCAGCTAGCTGATAAGTAGACTTGGCACACCTCATGATAAGTGGTTGTTTTTGCCTATGGAGATCGAGAAATATAGATGTATCCTATATTACCTGTTTATTGCAAACAAAGAAAGAAAGAAAGAAGGGAACTCACTTGTTAACCAAGTATTGAACTACCAACATTGCTAACCAAAATATGTTAAGCATCTAACTATGCATGTAAATAATCTTGCACAACTCTCCAATCAAAAGTTATTTTAATTATAACAATATATTTTAAATTGATCAATTCTTAGTACAATTATTTAGAGAGAGAAATATTGAAACAAAAATGGGAATTGAAGTTGCGAACAGATTGCAAATTTTTGATAAATCATGGTATCATAGAATATTTATTTGGAATGTAAAATTATATCAAGATTCACAGGTAATTTGATAAACTATATAAAGCATTTGACAATGTTCAAAATGTTTGAATCATAATATTCAAGTTATTTAGCAACAACAAAATAGATAAAAAATGTTAACTAAACAGAAACTTATATAGGAATATGTTTCCATTAAATAATAAAATATGACTTTGAAAGATGTACATAATACATTGAGTTTATGTATGTTCTGCTAGATCATCGCCACCTCATAATGCATGGCTTCCAGACAGTATGAAGGTTTGAAGTAAAAAAAGAGGTCTTGATAACATTGTTCAATAGTCTAGTTTGGTTTACCAAAATAAAACTCGTAACAAAATGTGACATCAGTTTTACAATTTTGAGTAAAACAGCTTTAATCATGATTGACTTTAGAAACTCATAAAATCGACCGTAAATATAATAATATTGTATCTCTGTGTTTGGATAAATGGACAATACTTGTATCATAGTGCACCTCAATTAAGTACTTATAATACTATAGATATTTGATACTCTGATAAAAACATGAATTTCCAAACTTGAATAATAAATTTTTGGTTCCCACTCAAAACATTTTGTTTACAGTGTAAAGGAACAAATATATTCTATAAATTATTATTTATTATCTCCAAGTACCATGCATTGTAGAGTTAGCTTAACAGTCATGAAGAATGTGCTACGTGTAAGACTCGTAAATATTAAAATACATTTTATACTGTGATCAAGTGCAAGTTTGATTAAATTTACATAATTTACTTAACACTAGTGGCATAATATGAAAAATAAATGCTTAATCACAGAATATTAACAAAGCAAAGTGTGAGCACACACAATGGATATTTATTTGTAATATCACTACAGATTTCATAGAAACAATTTTTTCAATACACGGATTTAAAAGAAAAATATGATTGACAATATAGTTTAATCAAAACAAAGTAATATGCCACATATTTATTAGATACAAGGTAGGTATAACCTCAAGAAAATGTATATTTATAATCAACAAAACGATAATTTCTAGCTTAAATAACATTTAGAGAGCTTACTTAACTATTTGATTTTATGACCTTAATAATGTATCATGTTTAATTCGTATAATGAAGGCAAACAGAGATAAATACAAACAAAAACATAAAATTGGTATGTCAAACAATCACCATGAGATAACTATTAAAAGTATTTATCAATACTGATTATAATTTTGCTAAATTCACATCAACTATCTTATTAAAGTCGTTAAGATTTTTTTTTGCAGAACTATTATACACATACGCCGCTACTTTAAAGCTTATATTTTGATTGTCAATATGTATATGGGTTACGTTAAGTTTGTTTCACATTCTCAAACGAACTGGGTTCAATTAAATAGTAACTCTACATTTCATAACGCAGGTCGTAGACTACCCATTAAAACTTCTGCTTGAATCTGTGTTTTATTCTATATTGATCACTCAAAAATAAAGTCTATTTATTGAAGTAGCATTTTCAATATCTGTGTTTGCCATCACTTATGATGACTCAGTGAGGGGGTCGAGACTAGAAAGCTGTGATGGGAGAATAGACTGACAATTACAAAAGCTTCAGGTACAAAATACATAGTAGTGGAAATAAAAGGCACATTAACCTACCTACTTAAAAGGCACAATATACCAAAATTTATATCGTATAATACACATCACTAAATAATTATAACTACTTACTTATGTACACACAGTACGAGACGCGAGATAATTTAATACTTTCATTTAGGTATGAAGTAAGAATCCAATTGATGGAAATAAATTGACAAAAAATCCTGTAATTTGTGAAATAACCACTTTTACTTTATTAATACTAAGCTGTGACTTGTGATTGTAAATTTATAGCATTAATCTATTTTGTACACGATATAACAATAACGAAATATCGGCGTGACCACCCGTGACGTAGTCAGAATAACTTTACTAAACGTACAGACCCCAAGTGGCGATTTTTCACTTCACTGGGTTCGATCTACATATCGAGAATGAAATAATATAGCTTGTTAAAAAAACTACATCCGGTTAAAATTAACACAACAATATATACTGATTTCTTTGTTTTCTACAACTGAAATCTTACTTCAATATAATGTTAACTCTTTTTAAAAATAAGTCCTCGTGCGTATACTAACCTTAAGGCTCGGACCATATGAAAAGATATACCTGTCTTATCAGCTTTGCTCGCAAAGACGATACTTGTTCAAGTGTTAAACAAGTGTTCACATACATATAGCTTGTAATGAGCATAACAAAATTAATTTCAATTTCAAATTGTAAAAAAAAAATCAAGTCGCAAAACATACCGTAAATGCATCATGTAGTTTAAGCCTCAAATAATCTATTCTTAACTTACTAACTACTAAGACAAGCTCATGACTTTATTATAACATCCAATTATTAATAAAAAGTTATTCAATATACAATCTTGTTTATATTCAAATTTATCTATCTATTTAGACACATATCCTAAATAGGCACACATTTATTTATTTTAACTAATAACTTACATGTTAAGTGATCAAAGCAAGTTTGAAAAGGCAGTGGTGCAATAAAGTATAATTTTATTGTTGGCTTCAAGCCTCATGGGTAAATAATTGTAATGAGGTTGCAATAGAAACCAGCTCTATAATCAAAATTCGACATTTAACTGGTGTCGCATTACAGCACATTCAACATACTTTGCCAATTTATTACAATTATTTTAGGTTCATATTGCTTCTTTAAATATAGAAAACGCGAAATGTCCGTACTAACTGGATGTGACAAGCCCGATGTTAATATTTAACTACACAATTTGAATAGATCTAATAATACTGGCACATTTACGTAAGTGTTAAAACAAAAATATTTAATAACTATTGAAAAATAATAAACAAAACATTTTACAGTTTCTACCACATAGTACATTTGACAACATACTAAACTAATGTCATTAAGTTGATTGTACATATCTACGTAATTATTTTATTCTATTAAGTACTCCTAACATAACATTTATACGGAATTTTTTTTTTGCACAGCACACCAAATTACAAAATTGTTTTGATAAAATAAAAAAAACTAATATTTACTGTCAAGAAAACGTGTTAAAAATTCAACAGAACTATTCAGTCCCTAGTCGTTTCTGATTAAGAAATAATCACTTATACATTATTATATACTTTGATAATACATCCCATTGTTTTTATGAGTAGGTTAAGAAAAATGTGTAAATTAAAAATATTATAATATAATAAACGATATACCTATAATTAAAATCTAAAATTAATTTTCACACAAAAAAAAATAAGTATATGATGACTAGTGTTAAATATAAAATGACAACTCATTAAAAAAAATTGGAATGTATTTAAATCCATTTAAACTATGTATATACGAAACGCACAAGATATTGGTTCAATAAAAGTTATTTCATATAACATAAGTGGACATTTTAGTAAATAACAAAAAAAAAAACATTTCTTGCATTTTTTCTAACTACCCCACAACTAGGTCTAGAAAGATATTATTATAAGGGACATCAAATGTTGATCTAATATGTAAATTCACAATAGTTACATGTGATTTATACATTTATCTTACAAGTAGTGGAGCCGCGGAGTAAAACTCAACAAGAATTGATACATAACTATTGTACGGAAAGAACATATTTACTAGTATTTGTATATCCTTAAAGACATCTCTTCCAGTATTATTGTAAATACTGAATGGATATTAGATGTTAGATTAAGGTGTAGTCGCGAAAGATATTATAACATGCACAATTTAAAATCATAATATAATTATATGGCATAACATATGTATGTATATAGTTATGTATTACTACATAAACATAATCATCATATGTTTTATACATTGTATTGTTCTATAGGTTAGTGTGATAACAAATATATGTATCCGTAGTGGTAGTTTCTGTTCTAAAGACTGAACCACCTTACAGACAACTAACATTTCTGACACATTCATTCTTTTGTTTCCTTAAGATGTATATAGATTTATTATACTTATAGCTCATTCAAAGAAGAGGTCATTTGGGGAGTTGCAGCTCCTACAATTAAAATTGAAACCTGACTTGTTAAGTTCGTTTAACCTCCAAACTTAAAAGTCATACGTTACACATTTTACGAAGAGAATGTATAATCATTATTATAAATAAGCACCAAAGTAAACTGTGCGTTTACGTCCGTTTATTTCAATAAATGAATATGTTTACAATTTGAAACATATCTCGGCTAAATGTGCAAATTTTGTAATAGCCTTAATGTACTCATGATTAATATTGGCATCTGCCGTGAACCAGATATGTATGTACAAACGCCCTGAAATATTAAAAATATAATTACAAAGGAATATATTGATTGTGGATAATATTCATTATTTATACTAATACAACCGACGTAATACTTTCTGCAATAATTAATGTTTGCATAAAATTAAAATATTAAATTTTGCATCTAATACTAATTTGAGCGCTAATAAAAATTAATACTGAACATTGTCATTAAAAAATTCAACAAATTTTTATATTATTTGTATTGATTTCCAAAAGAGTAAGTTCAAAAGTTGATTCTTTAATTCAATTTAGATCACTGTATAGAACATAGGGATACCATCAATTTATGGTAATGTTTGTATGTCTTTATTCACCTTGTGTTTCGATGTAATAAAGTCCAATAACTTCAATGATGATCATGTCGTCCTTGTCGTGTCCGACGATGGCGACTCTGGCTATTATCTGGCATGTGCCCTTAAGTGGCTGGAAAATCCGAATTTAGTCTTGAACACCCTGTCACATATCGCACAGTAGAGCTGGCCTGTGTTATGTACGTGTATACGACATGTATACAACGTCAGTGAGACACCTAACTAAACACTGGAGGAAACTGGGATCGATGTTAAGTCTGTCAATTTTCCTATAAAGTATTATATCAGTGAAAGCGGAGTTGATTTATCATCGCGGCGTTCCTCTCACGTTTGTGGGACCTGTGTACGAATCCTATACGTAATTATTAAATTTTCAAATCGATATTTGAATTGAAGAACAATAATCACTTGCAGCGTAGGAAAATGCAGTAAGCAAACCTGAGAAGTTTTAAAAACTCGATGTGCACGTATTGAAATTTGTATTCACCCTCGTAAATATGAAATTCCAATGCTGATGGTAGAATGACACGTTGAATTCACGAAATCAGTCTTAGGTACAAATTCCCTTAGTTACAGTACCTTGATACAAAGGTACGCAGGTATGCCAACACAATCATGTTAATTAGTCAATTGTGATTTGTGTGTGTAACTTTAAAAAGCAATAAAAATAAATGGACATTACCAGCACTTGTGACTGAATCTTTTGTTGAGAACACACAACGTAGGTCCCTTCTTAATTGACTCTTACTAAGATATGACATACACTTTTTCCTAACGTTCATAATACTGTTATCGTTGGACCCACCGAAGTGACCTTATTCGCAGGCAAGTTTGCTGTCGAACGAGCTTAACGCGATACCGAACGCTTGCAATGCGCACAGAGGGTACCTGAAGTCCATTGTGAATATGTCTTCGGATATCCTCCCAAACTGCATCACTACATAGTCCGGTTCAGAGTCATGCACGATTTGGAAGTTCTTAACGCTGGCCTGTGTCACTCTTCCGTGAAAGTTGAGGACGTATGACTGTGTCTCATCGTTCCAGACCGGTGTTTTGTTGTGGAGTACTACTATATCGTCCAAGTTCTGTGACTTCCATCGTTCCAGTAATGTTTCACTGTCATCCTGAGGAGCGATGGTAACTCTCTGTCGGTCAGGTGTCATGCCTGGGAGGATTACAGTCATCTTGCGTGGTCCTTTGAAGCCCAAGACGTTGGTATCCTGGAATAAGAAACATTCGTAAAAACTATAAGTTGGGAGAAGCTATGTAAGACTTTTTAGTAAAAATTTAGTAAAGTCAATAATCGATAACTGAGAACAAAAAATATATCATTGTGATAAGTTACATTAACTGACCATCACCGAGAGCATTTCTAATATAGAAGGTATCACCGATTCTTTAACGGCCAAAAAGGAACTGTGAAACTCTCTCATTCCTGACCTATTAACACACAAAGCGTTTCACAAGTTTATTGCGTATGTAGACTTCATAAAAGCATTAGGGATTGTGAAGTAAATAGAAGATAATGAACAATTAATCAAAAATTATAATTTATCATTTCATTAAATACCTATACTTGATATTTTTGTTACTTTTTTGTTTCATAATAATTTTGATGCTTTTTCAACACGGATCGAAGACAATCCTACTTATAATACTATAATCTTCTTATATAATATTATAATCTTCTCAATCGAGTGCGTTGGATACACTATTGCTAAATGGTAACAGAGCAGACGGAGAAGCACCTTAAGGATCCTCTTTGGTCTGGCTATGTTAATGCACTGGAAGTATGAAAGTGTAAAAATAAATAATCTACTCACATAAACAACAGCAGCCAGTTCATGTCTGGTCCTAGCACGGTCGTGTTTTCGCCACGCCTTGCCATTGTCGTATACGGTGAAAGCAGTACCAATCAAGTTGGACCTTAGCTTGCCAGCGAAGCTCTCGGCCTGGCGGGTCAACTCCGTGGGATCGGTCGATATCAGGTAATTTGATGTCGCGGATTTTTTTCGCTTACGCCCTACAAAAACATTTGAAACAAATAAAATTATCAAGATCAAGATATTTATTCATCACCAATTTTAATGGTGATAACCAATAACCCCAAGGTTAGTTCGGACTTGGAAAATAATGGAGCGGTGTTTACAATCAAATTTAACTTTAATAAATGTATTGATGTAGTTAAATCTATGTGGACCTTTTTCATGGATGGAAAATCATGCAATGGAGAAAAAATCAATATATTATCAATGCTGTTTTACCACACCTAAAACTGTTCACAAGCATACTATTCTGACAACAACTTTTCCTTAAAAAAAAAAAAAACAACGTGTAATACTCATTATAAAAATCTATCCACCTGCTAAAAGAAACACCTTCTTCCCATAGTCCTTTTCTAAATGCAGGAAGTAAGTCGGGAACAATCCTCGGTCCATGCCCTTCCGGTCTCGGGCAATACGACATTTGTACAAGGTTCCATGTTTCGCCGGGGTCACAACAAAGGACTCCACTGAACCTTCTACAGACCCTTCTATTTCTGTGGCCTGTAAAATTTAATTATAATACACATCAAATTTCAGTCATAATAAATTTATCGTCAATAATGCAATAAAAACTTGTTAACAAAGCATTGAAGGAAAAAGAAAATATAATTACGCAGAAAATATTGACACTGCAATTAATATATTAAAAATAGAATACGTACTGTATTCATGTATCACTAATATGTGCGAATTTTCTAGGTTGTTTTACCATTTACTATTGGGAACGTACAAATGGATATAGGCTATGTATATATTATAATTAGCTAGGCATGACGATATTCGTCCGCTCACCTCCAATTTATGTCAATTTTTTAACCTAAACTAGATAATCTGTCAACCCTAACAAAACCAGAGTGGACCCTTAGTAAATTTTAAATAGCCCCAATAAAAATATGTTTTAGGTGTGCAGTTTCTTTGCACCGCTTCTTCTTTCGCAAATACATTGCGCTACAATGATAATATTGATACAAGAGTGTAAATGTAAAACAATTAGCTCTAGTCACGTTAATTATATTAGTATTATATAAGTGTCATCATACGGGTAGAACGACTGTGAGACCTTATAGAGTAGACAATACATACCAGTCCAGGAAACTCTTTCAAATATATAACGAACCTATACAAGTACATTCATTGCCTTCTGAGTAATTATGATGTCACGTTTACATCCATTCGATTACTGTGCTACTGATAAACTTCCTTATTATGTTTATAAGACAAACGGAAGGAATGAAATGAAATAAAATTCGAAGTTTTACAAACAGTTTACGAATGTGAGTACGATCCGGAAAAAGCGGCAAGTAACTTGCAGGTAAAAGATAGGAGTGAGCTGTATAATATCGAAGGATGCTTCGTCGTCACCTGAGCAGGATCGTCGTCGGGTTTGATACGTTGCAACGGCGCCACAGCTGCGTCAGCGCAAATGTCCTCCTCGCTGGCGTCACGCGCCACTCCATGGACCGGCACGCTTTCTTCTTCTTCTGACCCCCCACCATCGAAGTCCTCGCCCACGGTCAACACTTCGATTTGATTGCCGAGCTCTACAAAATTGAAAAAGTCATCTCGATTCCGGTCGATTTAAATTGTAATTGTTATATGGCCGATACCCATTGACAGTTATCTGGGAGAGTCTTTAGATTATTACATTATGTAGAATTAAATTTTGCTATAAAAAATAATCCTATTAACACCGAAATATATACATTACAAACAACATTTTATTTCTATGGTTGAGAGTTGTTTTATTGTGAGGTACAGTCTAACGCTCAGTTCATGTAATAGCGGTGCACGACTCTCCGCGCGGTACTAGTACATATATATAATAGCTATATAGATGAGTAATCTATTGATTTGTTAATCAATAAAATTGAAAAAAAGAGGTGCTACTTGGAATCTTAACATCAGAAGTATTTAAATAAAATATAAATTGATATTTTTTTAGCAAT
The DNA here is from genome assembly GCA_018251895.1 of Agathymus mariae mariae. Lineage (NCBI taxonomy): Eukaryota > Metazoa > Arthropoda > Insecta > Lepidoptera > Hesperiidae > Agathymus > Agathymus mariae. The sequence goes on along the minus strand of DWPT01002008.1, from coordinate 7,917 downwards.
TAGTCTTTGTCTTCTGCAAAGTTTGAGATTTTGTTAAATAATTCGCAATCAAATTGCATCCGCCACTCCATGTCCATTGTCAAATAATGTTAATACCAGATAGCCACATGTCTGCTGTCATGTGAATACTTCCACCGCGTGGTCGTATATGAACATAGCATGCTTAAAAAAATTCTTTCAAGTTTAACATAATAATCATTAGATACTTATTTGTGCATAGGTGCTTAGATTCTATTAATGAAGTCTAAATTGATATGTACTGGCAATGACCTAAGATCATAGTGATTAAAGGATTGATTACACTTTTTTAACAGATCTACCAGCTCAGTGGTTTGAATATCGGGCTTGCACATAGAAGGCCTGGTTAAAAACTTTTATTCACTTTTAATTGTACAGTGTTACTATAAGTTTGTTATCAATGTAGATTAATATAAACATCACAAGGAAAACCTGCACACTTGAGAGTCCTATGTAATCTTCTCAAAGGTGTGAACTCTACCAATTGAGCATGGTGGTATTAAGTGTTTTCAGCCTACACATTGTACCTTGAGACCAGTAGGAGCTTTTTGAAGTGTGATTATGAAGGTAGAAAAGGTAAAAATTGATAGTGAGACTAAATCAGTGGTATTTTTAAGATAACTATAAAAGGTACTAAAATCTTTATAATTCAAAAGGTTCAGTATTTTTTTTTATGAAATCTGATAAAATAAAGGTGTTTGTTTTTACAATAAAGTTCGAAATTAAATTATGATGGAACATGAAATATTATTTCAGTGTGTTATATATTAATTACAAAAATTTAAATCACAATTATAATAACATTTAATTCAATTATTATATTTATATAATATCATAGTCGTACAAGTTTATAAATGTAGTTTTATTGTCAGGAGGTTTATAAATTAAATTCAGGAGGGATGAATTATAAAAATGTTTAGTTAAAAGGTACAATTTACATATGATTTAAATAACAAATCTTTACATAACATAATAGATTAATTAAATAATATGCATATATCTATGTATATATTTTTTGTTTGCTTAATCATGATTGCATTTAAAACTATGTTTTTCGGAATCAAGTTTAAAAATCAATACTAATATGAAACCAATACCAATACACAGCACAATAACAATATATAATTCAAATGAATTTGCTTAGGACACTGGTCATAAATTATGAGATACAAAATAAGTCATGATTTATGGTTAATTCATGAAAAATATCTTTGTATATAAAATTCTTCTCTATGTTCCTGAAATGTTTTGAAGAGCTGGACCAATTTAAACTATTTTTATTGTTTGTTTAAATGGGTCCCTGGCTAGTTTAGATTTGCAATTATACCCAGTACAGGTAACCACTTAGTTTCAAATTTATTGCTAATAAGAATATAGAAAAAAAAAACCCTAAACTCACTAATAGGCAATGCAATATTCGGGCAGGATAATATCTGCTGGGTCTACTAGAAACTATATATTAATATAAAAGTGTTATCCTCAATGATAAACCAATAACCATCAACTTTCATTTTGTACTATGTACATTTCCTTTTTATCATTATTATATATGACTAAAGTTTTAATGTGGTCAAAGTTATAATGTGAACAATAATGTGTACTTTATATGTAACATTTTTTTATTTCCACAGATAGTATTATAACATAGGCAGTAATTTATTTAAGTACCCTACTAATTTGTAATTGCAAAGCTCAATTGCTTTATGAGAAAATAATGTGGTAATGGTACTTTGGCCACATTCTAAACTCTCTAGGTAATACAGGTAAACATTCCATCGGATAAATTTCATCTCATTATTCCTGTAGGAACAGGAGGCCTTGTGGTAATGGTGTTTAATGTCTAAATGAAGAAAGTACTGTTTACTTAGCTAATTCAGTAATAAATAATAAATAAAACTAAAAATTAAGTACACTTTCTAAGGTGTCTGGAAAATTTTATACAAGTGTAGCTTTTAACTAAGCAAAATATTGTTTATGATATTATAAATACTTTATAGTAGTTTCTATAATTCATTACAGACTATTAAAATAAGTGGTTTGAGACAAGCGTAATAAAAAAGCATTAAAGCAAGCAAAATGAACTTACCATCGTAAGTTGAAATCCTATTAGTCTGCAGCGGAATAACTTGGTCTGGATTGACTGGCGACATAAGAAATTGCATCGGGCCATCGTAGCCTGGTAGGAAAGAAAGATTGAACAAAAAATGCGTAACTAAAAGATCAAAACTATCAAAAAATACATGCATAGAAAAAAATCGAATCTAAGGCAATTTTTCGCATTATGTTTATGGAGAAATATAATACTCACCATGAAGTTCTCTAGAACGACTTCCAGATATGGGACGTTTTGCAGAACCGACCCTCAAATCGTTTGCTTGAACCATACCAGAATTTTGTCTCTTCTGCTTCATTTTTTGCTCCATTATCTGACGCTAAAACATAGTATTTTTTTATACTAACGGTAAGAAAATATGAGTTATATATGCACAATATTTTACATTATATTCTAATCGTATATATGTTTTAAGATCTAATTAAGATTTTAAATAATACAGTAGTCACTTACTTGCTGTTCGATCTTGTAATCTCTACCGTTCATCGTAGCCATTTTCTGTGCCTTATGAAAATGTATAAAAAATGTGAAGTATGCTTCTAATATTAAAAGCACTGAATTATTTTACCAATCAAATAATAAAACTGTGGGCATTTAGTAAGCTGAACTTTTGTTTATAAATCATCTTGCCTACCGTTGCCCCAGAAATAAATGTTGCCAGTTGGCATTGCATCTAAAGTAATAAAAAATGACAATTACATTGTGTTGCAATATATAATTGTTGGATTATGTTTTCCATACAATTCAGAGCGCAGTCCTGAGTTTAGTCGACAGTTAAGTAAAAAGCAGGGAAACCTCTCAAAAACATTTTGTGTCAATTCATGAATGTTATCGGATATCAATAAAACAATTGGGGGTAGGATTATTTTTAAATTATTGAATCCCATTAGTCCCCTGTCAAAAACTCGCTTGTATTTTTTTTTAATCTTACTGTATTTTATCTGAAAAAAAAAACATGATGATGTCGTGTCCTCTGTTAGACTGTATAGTTACTTATAGCATTAACCCAAACCAAGAGACATTCCACAGGAAAGTACCGTAAAATTATATAAATTAAGATAAATAACATGCAATAAATACTGCATTTTTCATAATTATGTGTAAAATAAAAAGATATTGTGTACGTGAAAATGATATCATTTCGTATAGGGCTTACACAAAATTTATATAATTTTTAAGAAGGTATAAATAAATATTTTTTGTTTTACCTAGATATGTTTATATTTTGCCTTTTTAGTTTCCGTTACACATTGTATAGAAAGAAGATCAGACTGTTATTAAGGTGCATCTTTAGCTCTTGAATAGTATTAGCTCCATAGATTGATAAAATTTGGCTAATTTTATACCTGTTATTATTATGATATCACGATATCCGCCGAATATGATATCATATTTATTGACTAATTTTACTACTTAAGGTTTCCTGTAAATGCAGTTCAAAAAGAAAAATGGATTCGAATGTTGAAGTTTACTGTAGTCATTAGACATTTTAACGGCAACTATTTCGTTTTACGAAATCACTTACATCTTGTTAATGAAAAAGAATTTGTTGGTTAGTTCATATACGAGGGCAATAACATAAATCGATTTACATCAAAGAATTAATTGAAACCAATAAGATTATTATTATTGTTTTCTTTAGTATCTTTTAATCATGTTTTGGTTTTTTTTGTCAATCAGTTAACAAATAAAAAAGAAATGTTAATATAAAGAATCCCATCCATTAAGGTTAAGTTTAGACGAAGCAAAGTAAAGACAAGTCACTAGAATTAACATGGTTTATTTAATTTAACATGAAGAATGAGTATGAACTTCATACTATGAAGTAAATATAGCAATAGCTTATAATTTAATAGTCGACGATCACGTCGACAGTGCATGGACGTGAATAACTTTCATTACTAAAAGTCACTCACACAATTGTGGTTTTCAGTCATATGCACATTTATATTTTGGTGACGAGTTCATTAGATGAGTGTTCGTTTATTACGTAAGTATATTATGTTTATGGATACGCTGTGATCAAATGAAAAAAATTTAAGCACTATTCTTAATTAAATAATTCAACATTATTATCTCAGCTATCGTCACTTCACTTGTTACATGAATCCTCCATGGGAAGCCTTCATGCTCATACATTTACTCGAGTGCGGTCAATAGTTCTATGGTGCTTAAAACTTTAGTAGTAAGCAGAATATATATACAGTAATAAGAGTAACCTATATATAACCACCTAGCTTAATAATATAAAAAACAAAAACATATATTAACACTACAAATCATTTTAAGATGGCCCTTATACCTAACAATAAAATGGAATCAAATATAGGGGATGATCTAACTATATTTGACCTCCCTAATGGCTGACATGTGAAAATACTTAAAAATGCTTAAATATTTCTGTTTGTGCACCGTAATTTCAAATTGACTTCTAATATTAGTTATATAAATTATAAAAATTGTCACATTCACTCCCTAGCATTATCATACGTTATGTTGTGAGTAGCATTTACATGTAAAAATTTGACACCACTTGTATGTATATATGTTATGTAAATAAAACGTTTAATAGACATTGTGATATATAATTTAGGGATTGTGTATGCAATTTTTTTTTTAAACAAAACAGATTTTTTATTTTATATATTTTTTGACGTTAATGATCTCATGGACTACAATGGTCCCTCTATTATAATAAGTACCGTACTTTATGATTTTTGTTTGTTCCTTCCCTTGACTGTCAGTCTGTCACACATCTTTCAACTGTCACTTTCTTAAGGTTCTTTCTCGATTCCTTCAAAATGGCTCCAACCCGGAGTTTTATCGGATTTTTAAATCCCAAAGCTCTCAGTGCGGTTTTTACTAGTAGCATTTCTAAAACTCCTAGTCGATATGTTCATAGGTGCAATAATTGTAATAATTTTTTGCGAGGGCCGGTTATAAGTTCTGTGCCATTCGAAAATAAAAATTATAAGTGTAAGTTTTACATGCTGTTATTACATCACTTTATGTGTTTATTTGTAATTTCATACACAATTGATTCCGTGATACGTATTTGTTATTAAAATGTTAGATTAAATAATGTTGAGACTGATTTGTAGTGTTTATTAAATATAACCTCAAATGTCTGCAGATAACGTATTCGGCGTTAGAACTCGATACATTCATACTACCAATAGTTTGAATGTTCGCGTCGATTATTACAAAGTTCTTGGAGTGGCCAAGAATGCATCCGCCAAAGAGATAAAGCAGGCATATTATCAACTTGCTAAGAAGTATCATCCTGATGCTAATAAGTCTGATCCAGAGGCTTCTAAGAAGTTTCAAGAAGTATCTGAAGCTTATGAGGTGAATATGAACTTTTACAGAAATTGATTGGGGAATGTGATATATGTTTTGATTAGTATAATAGAAGACAATTGGTAAATTTTGTGATTTTTTATTTTACTTGCTTATTTATACTTTTGTATTTCTCATAAATACTTTTTTTACATAAACTAAATTTGGATAACAACCCCACCTGATGTTAAGTGGTGATGAAATGCTAGATGTTAAACATACTTACTTCTTAAAGACTATTCACTTGCAATAAAACATTTTATTAACCATTAATAATAAGTGATCATTTTACAACTCATATATAGATTAAATATATGTTAAAGAAATTAAAGTATATGGTTTCATTTAATTGATTAATATAATCTATTTTCATTTTAGATCCTATCAGATGAAACCAAACGTAAACAATATGACACTTATGGCACTACATCTGAGCAAATGGGTATGGGTGGAGGCCCCAGTGGTCCCGAGGGATTCACTCATCAGTGGCAGTACAAGTCGACTATAGATCCCGAGGAGTTGTTTCGGAAGATATTTGGTGATGCTGGTTTCAAGAGTGAATCGTTCAGTGACTTTGCTGAAAGCCAATTTGGGTTTGGTGCAGCCCAAGAAGTAAGTAAAATCTCTAGCTAGAAGGAGACCTAGTGCTAATAAAAATTTATTGATATGATTTTGGAATCACAGTTGAAACATTAAAGTTCAAGTAAGCCTATAACATGTTATGTTTATGTATAACATTGGTACAATTGTTCAGATGTTCATTTTCATCAGATTTGGATTGTTCAGAGCTCTACTAGTCTCTTGAAGAAGGAACCATTCATTGTAATCTTATTCTTTTGTACACTTTGAGCAATGGAGGTTAGCTAGAGCTCAGAGATGCATGGAGCATACTATCCAAATATATGTAAAAGGAAAACATTCACTAATACCACTTTATTTTGTCATTCTTCTGTGGAAAAGGCTCTCTATAAATAAATGATAAATATAAACCTAGTAATACAGCTAAGTGAGATACTAGAATACAGTCAACAGTGATTGTTAAGGTAGACGTCCATACTCACATCACTTTATCACAAGTCTAGTACTTCTTTGAGAAAATGGTGTTGTTTTTTGCATACAAAATGCTTGAAGACAATCCCACCAGATGGTCAGTGGTGATGTAGTCTAAGACATTGAACACATTAGCTTATAAAAGCTTATTCACTCTTCTCTTTATTTATCATTGTGTATCATCTGTGTAGTTGAAACGTGATTATTTTACAACAACAATGGGTTTAAAGAAAGTCTTTTATAATTTGATGTTACACTTTTTTATTAGAAGCAATTAAAGATGGCTTCACTTTAAACAAAATATGCAAATTGTGGTTAGAATTGGACTCTATATTATTGAGGTTTTATTTCTGTCATTAAATATTACAAATGTGTATGTTTATACTAACTGAAACTGACATACCAGATTTGATATTTAACAACACATAAAGAAAAGTGATGATTAATTGCATAGTTTCTCAATAACTTGGATACTCACTTTGTTATTCTACAATATTTCTTTATTGATCATATTGTGTATAGTTAGTGGTTATCTGTATCATAATAAAAAAATGTGCAATTTATGATTGTATATATTTAAATCCAGAATGACATTCTCATAAACTCTTCCAGGTCGTAGTCAATCTCCGTTTCACAGAGGCAGCTAGAGGGGTCAATAAGGATGTAAACCTCAATGTGGTTGACACTTGTCCCAAATGTCAGGGCTCTAGATGTGAACTTGGTACTAAAGCTATCAAGTGTACTTACTGCAATGGCACTGGAATGGAAACATTCTCAAGAGGTGATTGTATTTATTTTACACTTTGTAATAACTTTAAAATGCAGTACACAGTGTTATTGTTGAAATATTATTATTACTGTAACTGTGAAGCAAATAGATTATTCTGGAGAAATCAAAATTAATTAAATTGCAGTCATTTAATCTCAATACTTGGAAAAACTGAAGACTTGTATATATGTTTTGTCTGTGATATTCTTTAAAGTTCATAAAATTCACAAATGTTCTTAATTCTGTCTAAAATGCTTATAGTCGAGCATTAAGTCACTTGATTTTTAACATGGTTGGGTAATACAAACTAGGGATGTTATGGATATGGAATTTCGGATCTGGATATGGATACGGATATATGAATAAAATTTTACCGGTTTCGGATATGATATGAAACATTACGGTTAAAGGTTACGGTTATGGATATGAAATTATTTCGGATTATCCGATTGTTTCGGATAATTTCGGTAACGGATATTAGATGATATACGACTTGCAATAATATATATAATTTATTTACAAAATCTGGCTTTATTTCTAGGTTTTTGTGTTATTATAACCACAGAAAAAACAGATTAAATAATAAAAACTGTCTAAAATGAGCACGACTCGGTTAATGTATCGGCTC